>JAOTAV010000030.1:563325-589704 GCA_026546445.1 Cyclargus thomasi | reverse complement strand
TATTAGGGACACACATAGAAAAATTTTCAGCTTTTATGAAAATCCGAAGGTCTGGCACTCACGGGCTCTTGGACCATTATTTATTCGACAGTAACAAGTTTTTTTGGCAGATTTTGTATGGAGAATCTGTCAAAAATGTTGTGGATAGCCTAACAGAAGAACAGGCCCTTAAACATTAAAAATACATAAGCTGTAAATTTTAATGTTGCAGCTCCGGCTAACTGTAAAATGTGTCACATGAAAAATATACGAGTATAAAATTGTTCTTGGAACTATGAGTTTAAATCTGTAAATCTTTTCGAAAACCATCTTTGATTTCTGAATGTCTGCGATAAACTATTTGTTATTTATGGAATAATAGTTGATAACGTTATCGTCCGTACTGCCCCCCTAGACAAGTGGCAAGCGATTATTATTTACGATAATCGATTCGCTTGTTTTGTATGGGATTGATGTATTCGAATTCGACTAGATCACGTGACTTCTCGTTCGTCTAAGTCAATCCCATACAAAAACACGCCAAGCGAGTCTAGTAAATGATACTCGCTTGACACTTGTCCAGGTGGGCTATATGATTTTCATGAAAGTTTGCTATATGCGGCAAATAGTATAGAGTGCCGAATGTGAGTTTTTTTTTTCCGCTGGACTGATTTTCCTGAAATTTGGTATATAGATATTTTGAGTCCCGAAGAAGATTTTATGATACTTTTTATCCCGGAAAAATTGCGGGAGGCGCGGGCACCATCTAGTCTTAAATAAATATGATTATAATTGTAACAGTTTTATAATCTGGTCCAATTAAGCATTGAAGTATGTTTTGACGACCTCTGTGGCTCAGTTGGTAAGCGCGTTGGTAGCTTAAGCCGGGGGTCGTTCGAATCCCGCCGTCGGAGCAAGTTTTTCAATGTTTCTGGGTCTTGGATGTGTATTAAATATATGTATCATATAATAAAAATCTTAAATATTATGTGTATAGTATAAAAGTATTAAATATATTTCCGTTGTCTGGTACCTGTAACACAAGTCCCTCTGGTACTTAGCACGGGGTCAGATTGACGTGGTGTGAAGCGTCCATAGATATTATTATTATTATTATATTATTATTACTAGGAAACCCGTGGATAAATTTGACCCAAAATGCATCCACAGATCAGTTCCTATCCTGCTAACCTCACAAAGGCAAAATTTTAAAACTTGGCTTGCCTTTTCAGCCAATAGCGATCAAAAAGATTAATCCTCTATAAATAATCCTCAATAAATTGAATATCTCTGGAAGCTATGGAGCAAAATGACACAAAATTCTTTTTTAGGTTTACTTTGCCCTATCGGTCTAGGAGTATAGTTGTGTAATAAAGTCTCTAATAGCAGTTAACTTAAAAATGGGAGCTAATTTTAAGTTTTTTGTTTATATATTGAAAAAGGTGTGTCTTAGAGAATATATAAAAAAAATTATAAAAAAATCGAATAAAATTCCCTATGATTTTGGTCATGTAAGCGCTGCTTGTTTATCCCAAAAAAGAAATGAAAACTAGACAAAGGCATGCCAAGTCAAAGACTCCTTGACTCCATGACTTGTCTATCATTATTGTTAATGTTATATGACTAGCCTTTGACCATACTTTATTCGTTAGTGGGTAAAAGTCAACGGCCAGTCTTATAACATTAACTATAATATTAAACAAATCAATCAAAGGAACCTTTGCTTTTGCAAGCCTTTGTCTAGATTTCATTACTTTTTAAAGATAAACAAGCAGCTCAATCGAGAATTGGCCTGCTTTTTTACAGAATGTTTTTGGTGGGATTTCACGTCTTTTTGTAAAAACCTTATTTTTTATTTGGCACTGTTTTTTGTCTCTTTAGGCTTCCGTGCCCAAAGTGTTATCGTCTATCTGTTTTCAGGCTCTATTTCAAGGAAGGTAATAGCTAGAGAGTTAAAATTTTCACAGATTGAGTATTTCTGTTTCTGTTATGACCACAAATAATAAAAACAAAATAAATTTAATATTTAAGGAGGCTCACATAATAACATGTTGTGAGCTTACTAGATAGCAAAAATTTCAGCTTCCTGCTATTATCCATAGGTTCTCAAATAGGGGCTGAAAATATGGCGAAATGCTTCCTGTAAAGATGATACGGCAGTGTTTGCTTCGCGCTCGACTTGGCGATGCCACTGCCGTACCATCAGACAGTTTTCGAGTATCTCGCTTCAAAATAGCGACAATGAACTTTTTTTTATACACGTACCTCCTCCATTCGACTAGGAACTAAGAAAGTAAAATTGAAACGGCAAATGTAGTCGCTATCCTCCTTATATATATCCGACACTATTTCTGACAAGTTTTTTGCTTTCGGTCCCTTGCAGAGATCGAAGGTCTTCCATGCAAGAGTGTAAGGCCCCTGTATAAGCATAATTTGATATTTAAGAAACTGTTAGTGAGTTTGAAATATTCTTTGAGTGCATCAATAACGATATTATTCGAGTCATTGCTGTTTGTATTAGAGGACGCCCGCAACAAAGTTTAAAGCGCGGAAAGTTTTTTCCGAATAATATATCATATTATGTCCTTTCTTGGGACTCAAAGGAGGATAGTCATACGACAGAATAATCGGTTCAGAGATCTAGACATGAAGAGGCAACAGACAGAAAAATGATCAGATATACACACTTTTGTATTAATTAGGCAATATTATATGTTTAATTATTATGGACAATTAGTATGGACTTAAAAAACAGGAACTTCTTTGAGATAAGAAAATCATAACAGGAGCTGCCATTTCTTTGGGTACATTTTAATTATTATTTAATAAGTTATTTATCTTAAAACTTACGAAATTATTTGCGTTTTTTTGCAAAGCAATACCATTGCTAACATTAGACACCATTAGCACAAAAGCGGTTATCAAAATTATAGCAATCATTGCGGTGACACTACACACGAGCTATGGACAACTATCATTACTGCCCAATAAATGTTGTAATGATTACAAAAATGGATATCAGATTGTGGACTAATAATAATCGTTAGGCTCGTTACTAGGGTTGGCGACATTCATTTATCTAATAAGCATTTTGCAAAAAACATACCCGTTTACAACTACTACACACTTATAATACACACTAACACTTATAATTTACCACTTCTTAATATATCTCGGATCGAAGGATATCTACAACGTATTTGACAGGACAACAAGGACATAATATCAGTAAATTTTATACAAATTCATAAAAACCAGTAGTCACACGTAGCCCGTCTTGTGCCCTTTCTTAAGCTCTACCTTCAATGAAATATTACTCTACCAATCTTTTTCCTAAGCAGCATTTTTTGTTCGTAACTGTACAGTTACAGATATTTAAGAATAATACTATGTAAGTGTATTTCAATAATACATTGCAACGCGGTATTGTAGATAGTGATGTAGAAAGATCTCGAAACTCTTATTTAATATTTATTGATTCCTTATGAATAGAAGGAGGAAGCAATAAACAAAGTAATATTTGGGTTAACCTCCACTTAGAGCCAATTTTAAAGCAATCATACCATAACATATAACCATCACATTATTTATAGTCATGGAAAAATTAGAAATCTAACCATACATGTTAGGTACATTTAATGCATCCTTTCGTTTCAATTTATGGTTTACTGAGTTACTTCTACTAGCAATTTTTTTCTTATTTTGGTGGTTTTGGTGGACATGTTTTTTTCATATACCTTTATGTGAGGTGTAAGTACGTTAGCGTGTGACTAGAATCTGGGGTGTGAAGTATTTTTTATGCCTTAGGTATCAAAGATATATATAGATATTCTCCATATTTGCCTAATTACCGTAGCATTTTATTTATTTTATCGATTTTAATATAAAAATTAATAGATAATAAGACTAAAAGAATGTATGGGTACGGTAATTAGATACATGCGAAACAGTAAGGTGATAAGTTATACAATTCAATATGAAATATAATATAAAAAAATAATAAATAAGTTGTACCTACACAATTATAGCTAAGGGGTAGAATTCACTAAACTTATTGCCAGGAAAACTAGATAAAAATTCCTAAAGAAATGTTACATTACTTTTAAATATTATATGAACTCACTAACGCTAAGAAGCTTAATTAGAGAAATTAACTTTTTTATGATATTTAGGGGGCAAGCGAGAAAAGGGGTTACCTGATGGAAAACACCTGGCAACTGCCATTGCCCATAGACACTCGTGACATCTGAATAGTCGCAAGTTCGTCACCGGCCTTTATGTGTGAATAGGGAATGGAAATAGGGAAAGGGGGATTAGGGAAGTTGGACCGCCGCTAAACTCACTCACTGAACAAAACACAGCACAACGCCGTTTTACGCCAGTTTTCTGTCGTGGTACCACTCCGGTCGAGCCGGCCGATTCGTGCCAAAGCATGGTTCTCCCACGGCAATGAGCATCCGTATTATGTACTTGAGATCGGAAAATGTCTCATCGGTACACGCCTCCGCCGCAGTTTGAACCTGCACCCTCTCGAGAGCGAACCAGAGGTCTTCTAAGAGGACGCACTAAGAACTAACTCTGAGAACTATATTGTCAGCTTTGTGTAAGTGACCTTGTGTAGTGATAGGAGCCACTGGTACTCGTAATACCTGAGAATCGCCAATTTTAGTTTTTCTTATTTAAAAATTTGTATTGGAATCGTTCCACCTTAAGTCCAGGGAAAGTTTGCAGCATTCGATTATATTACATATTCTTAAAACATGTAATATGATCGAAGCTAAAACCTTAGTGTAAAATTAAATTATTATTACATAATATATATTATGCTCAAGCTTATTTTATCACAATAAAGGAAAATTATTGTCAATGTCAATCTAACGCGGCACAATTTATATAGTCATTATAATCAGCGTCATTCATGGTAAAAAGTAATTTACTATTTTACATTTTTTTTTCTCTGTATTTTATTACATTATCGATTTAATTGTTATCCTTGCGTGGAAAAGAGGAAGTAAGTAAATTAAAAAGTAATCTAAACTAATAATTAAAAATTTAAAAAATCTAAAATATTTCACGAAATTTACTAAATTAATAATTGTTTCGTGCTCTTTCTTTATTGGTTAGTAGGAAAAGCAACCAAAACGGACTCTATAGAAAAGATGGTTAATCTAGACTTCGTGATAGTCAAAATTTTAAGTTTGGAAATACCTGATGAGGATCCTATGGAATATGACGTTAAAGCCACGTTCCTGGACCAACTAGTCATAACTAAAACTATGATAAGTAACACGAAGCGTACGAAGTCTGAAGCTCTTGTTGGACTTGTAGAATATGATCCCTCGAATTTTCAGTATATGAATAGGTGTGCTGACACTCCTCTTACAGGTAATATAAATCTAATACCTCCCTCCTTCTTTGCACTCCAAAGAACTTTAACTGTTCGCACGATTTCTTCAAGTTGTACACGAACTTCTTGGCATGCTAACCTATATTTCTTTTGCTAGCTAAGTATTACAATATATTATTACAATAGCATAATAATGAATTAGTGTTTTGGGTTTTATAAAACGTTTTCTATCCTAATTCCTAGACAAACAATGATTGACATGGGACTAGGGACATAGAGTTTACGGTTACAATGAACATAGTATGTATAGTGTATATTAAAACTTAACGGGTACTAATAGTTGTGCATATTATGCCTACATCTTACAGTATCAATACAACCTGCTATTACATATGAAAGTCAACGCAAAGAAGAAAAAGAACATGTATTAGAAGAAGCAATGGAAGAAGAACACAGCCTTTTCGAAGTTAACTCTTATCATTGTAATATTGACATTGTTAACATTTTTACAGGTAAAATTTATATACCATGTTGAGTTCCATCTGAAAAGTAAAATCATAGGTAGACAGAGTAACTACGTAATTTGTTTGCTTTATGTCAAACCCAGCCGACACAATAGATCACTACTATAATTTTTAAGCAATCGTTCTGCCATCAGCTAAATTATCAATTTCTTCAATAGTAGAATGTAACTCTATTTCATTTTTTATATCTTTATATCATGTTTTAGACGAAAACTATATCGCAGTCGAGAAACGTATGGAGAGTACTACACAGTCGGTTCTGCATGCAAAAAGTTGGCTGAACCTACCGCTCGTGTCTTTTGAAATAGCAGCTAAGCGCAACGAAGAAAATGCTCAGCATCATAAAGTTTTGAGAGACGCTAACCTTCTTAAGTTCACCTTGATTGGATGCTACAATATGAAGTTTACGAATGAGGATACATTGTCGTGCATCACCGAAATGCCAATGTGTAATCTTGAGGTTATTACTATTTATTTCAGAAGATACGAATATTTTTTTAAGGTTAAAAAATAGGGTTGTCTATGGGCTTTTCGCCCATATCCTTTGTTATTCTTATATTTGGTTTTTGTACCAAGGATATCATCCAAACTTCTTATTCAACTTATATAACATTATTGTTAATGTCAGTCCATGACGCATTCGGATTTTTATGTACATAATAATTTATTAGTATATTATGTAATATATTATATTATATTATTCTACGTTATGGTTTATATGTTTTTTTTATGAATTTTTAAACAGATACTAATATTAATAAATTCTTATGCAAAAAGTTATTTTCTGCGTAAACCGAATATTTTCACTTTTTAAACCTAAGTCTAAACCTGCTGTCATCAAATTAAGTCGCGTTAGAGTAATTTAAAAGTTTCTTTCAAATCCAACAAATACATAATCTTTCAGGACTTTAATTATAGTCGTGGGACTTTAGCCTTTTTTTCATTTCCAAATTCCTATATTTCCTTTTGATATACAACATATTTTTTAGAATAACCACATAGTACTATTCGACAAGGGAGTGCCGATTCATAGTAAATTCAATCACACCAACTTCTACCCCAAATGGGAGAGTCTGCGAATGGAAGAGAGCTACGCGAGAAGTGATGAAAAATTCTTCTGTGATGATATAAAAGAGTTTGGTAACCCAAACACAATAGACTTGGATCACATTGACAACAAAAGTAACAGTACTTAATGTCATGTTTATTAGAATTTTATAACATTTTTATTATATCATTTTTTTTATTTTATTTTGTTCATTGTAGAAATTGTTTGAGTTGTGGGTATTCGGTTATACTGAAAGAATAATAACCGATTTTATTTCTAAATTGTAAAAAATTCAATAGATGCTGTATTATGGACGTCCTTTCATCGATCTCTGATCGTGAAGAGCGCTGAGGAGTGGTTGTACCACCATCTCCACCAACACCATTGGCCAGTAGAGGTTCACGTGTGTGGGACAGAACGCTACTGTTACGTAGCTTACCTCGACGTGATTAAGCTGATCTACCCTGGTGGTAAATTATTTAATCAGCTAAGGCATAATTTTAAACATTTACACCTTAATAATACGATGTAGTTGTAGTAGTACACATTAAATTAAATACGTGAATAAACGTTTAGAAGTTTGTTTTTTCGGTATAGAGCACACCGTTCGCTTAGCGATGCCCCTCAAGCGAGCACAAGCGGAGATTTCGCCGGAGGAGTGCACGGGAGAGTACTTCTTGTCACAGTCTATGTCCTCCACTAGAATCAGATCTAATATTAAAACTTACAGGTAGGCATGAACTTAGTACCAGACTACTAGTGAACTTCGTGTTATCGGGCCAGCGCGTGTCCATTGATGGATGAGGGATATCATGTTTATTTGAGTCAATATTTATACACATTTATTCAAATTAAAGCGTATCACTAGAAAACACGTAAAAATATCAAAGTTTGTACCCAAGTGATTGCTTGGTGCATGATTTGGCTTAGATGATAAGTTCTCTGAACTTTTATAAATAAATTTTTGTAACAAAAATAGATATTAACCCCCTTATTCATAAAAATATTTAATCAGTATTTAACTAATCAAGCTTGGCTATCCCTTGCTATCGTGTGACGTTTTTTAATATTTCAGAAAAGGACAGCCAACTTTGATTAGTTAAGCACTGTTTAAATATTTTTATGAATAAGGGGATTAATATCTATTTTTGTTACAAAAATTTATTTATAAAATTTCAGAAAACTTATATTTCTAATGTTAAATCCATAAGTTGGACGCTTTCCTTGGTTGTATATTTATGGTTTCTTTTGAGCGGAACAACAAAATACAACGATATTTTGCATAAAACATTTACCAATCACTTTTAATGTATTTATCAATTGTAGACATAAGTGGAAGAAGAAGCACTTCTTCAACTTATGTCTTCAATTTCGACTTTGGAGACTGATATCACCCACTATTTTACTCCATTTATGAGATCGTTAGTTAGACAGAGAAACATGATTAACTGTCAAAATATATTGTTGTCTTTCCTCTGAGCAAGGTAAAAATCTGCTGATATTTCATGTTTTTTACTCAGTAACTTTGCTTTATTTTTTAATTCGATCTAACAGTTTCAGCAGGTTAGCATGGCGATCGAAAAATACGGAACTGACAGATTTCATTTACGCATTCGCCACTTTGTCTATACTATCTATAAGAAACACTTTATTGGTCGCCATGCTAAGCCTGCTGAGCACAGAACGTTAAAACAGATATCAAAAGCCCTCAGCCCCAAATTTTCCACAGTGCTTGACCTTTAATCTCAATTTAATCGCTCCGCACCCGTCTTTTTTAAAAAAAAACTTCTTATTTTAGTGAGGCATCAGTAACAAACCAGATTAGAGACAAGAACATATTTTCTGCAAGCACCTTAAACGAAGAAAGCCATCCTTTTTTGTTAGTAGAGATTAAACTAGCAAGACCTCTGAAGAAATCATCCGTACCCCGTAGTGTCACAGAGTAAAAAATTTTCTTATAATTATTTAGTGGCTTAAGAGGCTATATCACACTCCTCTTGATATGTATCGTATAGACTATCTACAACTTATTTAACATAATTCCATACTTTATATGTCTGATAAGTTGTAGATAGGCTGTACAGAACCTATCAGAAAGTGGTGCAACAGGCCCTAAATATTGCTAGTGTAAATAATCCTTAAAAATAGCCCTTGTTTATATCACCGAGTAAATTTAGTTTTTTGTTTAAAAGTATATGAGATAATTAGCTTTAGATACTTTGCCAACTATTTGTAACATACCTATTTTTAATGTCTATTTCAACTTCGAAGTAAGGAACTGATGGAGATATTGAGGAGACAGGAGCAGTCTGCGCAGCCCCGCGAGGTCTCCGGCCGAAGTCACAACGACCAGCACTGGCGAGAGACGGTCAGCGCTGCAACACAGCTGCTGTTTACTCTTCCAAAACGAGGTGATGTGTCGTGGGATGGACGTCAGTATAATATATTTCTTCATCAAACAGCTTTTTTTCTTTATCTCAGTAATGATTTTCCTTATTTTGTCTAATTAGGAAAATATGATTGACCAAAAAAGCAGGAAATTATTTTAATATTTCAAGTATTATGATTGTCACGGTAGGTATGACAATTTTCCCTCGAATATTTCTTACAGTCCAATATTTAGAGTCATCGACACAATACAGAGAAATTTTCCAAGAAGGGTAGATTTTATTGTAAGCCAGAAGAGTCGAGTTTTAAAGTAATTTCTTACTATCTATGAAACAAATTTAACATGACAGTTTTATAAAAGTCTTCTATGCGTGCTATGTAAGTTTGGCAGAACAAAATCTATTTAAAATAGTCGGTCCAACGACAACGCCTTGTTTCATTCTGCGTTTTTAATCTTTAGATCCATGCACGTTCGATCACGACCTAATCTCAAGCAAGACTCGAGTGGAGATAGAGAGTTCGTTTTGGCTAGAAGCAGCGCACTACGTCAACAACAACTTCACTGCGAGTCAGTTTTTAGAATCAGATGAAAAATTCGAGGTAGGTAATAATATTATGTGTGTCGTTATAGCAGTATAATATTTAAACACTCCTTTTCTTGTTAGGTGACTTAGACATTGTATCAATTATCAACATGAATATAGAGACTACAAAGAAATTAAAGGAGTCATGTTCCTATAGGTATCTTCTGTATCTAACGAAACATACAGATGATACAGGAACATCTATGTCATACTATAACTAATTTCATTCTTATAAATGTATCTCACACAGGAGCTCAAGACAATAGCACATATTCACATGATGCGAACGGCAACGGAGACCCTATTTACTGCACCAGATTTCGATGAAAAAGGCCAACTGATTCAAGCGGCGCGACAGGCCCGCCAATTGCAAGACACACCGCACGCTATTGATCTGTATCTACAGGTAAAAATTACGCCGCTGAAAAGACGAAGTATTATCGAAGAAATTGGAACAGAGCCAGTTGACGGACCTACGTCATTTCGTTGGAATAATATATCAATTTCATGAAAATCGTGATAACATAAATATACTCAACTCTAATGGGTTGGACATTACCAAACCAACTTAGATCTGAAATCTGGATCTGTATAAGCTTTCTTATAGTATGTACATAAAATCACTTTTCAGGAAGGTTAATACGTACCAATAGATAACAGCTTATAACATACTATTATTTCTAGTTGCTAGCAACTTACAAAAGAGATCCAGATATTTGGCGGGAATTAGCCACTTGTTTTCAAGATGTAGATAAAAAATTAGCGCATGTGTGCATCGATAAAGCACTGAAGTTTAACCCTCGTCATCCTTTAAGGTACTATTGCATCTTAATACTGAAGTAGAGACACGTAAAGGTAGAAGGCATAATTAAATTAGACATTAAGATAATTATACCCAGTGTCAACTTCACTATCAGCATCTAAGGAGGTTTTTTACCAGGCGCCCTAGGCGGTCGCCCAATTATACTATTTATACACAACACAACCAAATTATTTCAGCTTACTATCAAAAGCATGTCTTGTAATGGAGGATGACATAGAGAAAGCAGAGGTTTTTATCTTAAAGATTCTCGCTTTTTACCCCTTTTGCACAACACTGTGGGTCGTTGCAAGTGCATATTTCTTTCGCCGGGGGCTACACAATATCTCCGAACAAATAATGGAATACGTAAATCGGTATGAGAAAATCTATGTTTCATATATTTGAGTAAAATAATAAAAAGTTTATAATATAAGTTAATAATAAAATAGTTATAATGTAGCTTCGACTTTCGTAGAAGGAATTACGTGTCTATTTTAAAATCATAGACGTTACATTTTAGAGCATAACATTATGGGGTGTAAAGGGCCCCAAACAACATCTTTCGGAGCCCAAGCCAACCTCATACGCCAATCCAATCAGCGTTATCAATTCAACCCTACATCTGTAGTTACCTTTTTTTTAAGTTGGAAAATGCTTCATGTATTCCCGACACTCTGGGGAATGGGCATTTGGGATATGCATACAACTGCAGCGAATATTCTAATTCTCACTATGTTGGCACTTGTTTAGAGTGTCATGTGAGGATATACAGGAGTGTACTCTGTTCCCCCGCGCGTGGGGCTACGAGCTGGGTGACTGGTGGGACCACACCCCACTCCTCCCCGACTGCACCCCCTACTACGATGCGGCTGATCTGCTACTGCGGATACGGGGAATCACTGTGAGCCTTAGCTAGTCTAACTTTATTATGGTCACATAACTCATAAAGTAGTTTTGCTTTCATAGAAAACGCACCCAGGAATTTTTCGATTGCTAAATTGCAGTTTGGATGCCGTATTAATTTAATATGCCGTATTAATATAATATTTATAAAAATAAATATCTGAGGCCTGAAGGATATTAGTACTTTACATGTGTGTAGGTACGATTATATGCGGAACATTGCTACTGGTAGTTTTATATCACTTACAGCTAACAATTGTTAGGTAAGTGATATTTAGCTGAAAATATCTATAAATATCTATCTATAGAATGTTTTAGCCATACGAATTCCGTATATGTGTATGTGTATTAACGTTTTACGATTCAGCTAGCCGAAGTGTGCGTGGCGCTGTCCCTGCCCGAAGCCGGCGCCACACCGATGTACTACCACCTGCTGGGTTTGTGCTGCCGGTTACGGGGCGAGGTCACTACCGCTCTCTGCCACTTACAACATGCAAGTAGGAGAAACGCGGTAAAGAGTATGAGGTTGAGCCTGCGACTCTCATTGTTTAATGCTACTTTACATCGATCGATCTAACAACCTTTCTGATTTGTGAATCAGCGGTTAGAATGTGTGTCATAGATTTTTTTAAGAAATAAAGGGGAAAAACAAGTCTGACTGGCACGAAAGTCTGTGCCGCTTGTAACATGAGAAGAGTTGCAAGTGTGTTGCTGACCTTTTATGAGGATGCCTTACTAGATAATATATAATAATTACTTTCCAGACTTGTTACCTATACAGTTTGGAGGGTGAATGTCACTTCGTTAAAGGAAACTGGGCCGCAGCTAAGATGTGTTTGGAAAACAGTGTTTATTATAGCCAACCCTTTTCGTAAGTTATTTGGTTAACAAGTAGGTATTGGAGAATCAGAAACTTTCAAACTCATCGCGAAATTCCCAACTTTCACCTAGGACTCTCCTAGCAATTTCTTCTTCAAGCTTGTCAAGATATGACATCAACAATACCCAGTCTGTCCTTATGGATTTGGTGAGGCGGCAACCCAGCGCATACGCTTGGACGAAATTAGCACATTTCTCCATGATGGTAAGCTTTATTTTATCGCTAATCCAGTCGCAGCCGGCAGCAAGCGCTGGCATTCGGTTTAAGTATTTTGCCTTTTGTAAACGGTTCTACAAACATTAAGGCCAGAGCTGGTTGCCCCTCTAATTTTCTAGTAACCTCCGCTGATCTGCACGACTTACACCAGCGGTCTTATTAACTCTATTATTTATAGAGTTCTGAAAGCGTTATATAAACCAATAAATTCTTATTTGAAATTTAGAATAAATGCAGAAACTTGGACGTACCCAGTTCATCAGGGGACCATGATTTGTCCACACACTACATTGTAGCATGCGCGGAACAGGCTCTCAAGTGTGACAGATATTTCCAATACGCCTGGACTATCCTGGCGAAGACAGTGAAACCTGCCGCGAGGCGAGCGTATTGTCGGAATATGGCCGCTTGGGTAATGTTGCTGACTGATGTATCTTATTATTACAAAATCTCTTTACAAATGAATACATAGTGCATCCCTTTGTCTTTTTGAGGATCGCGTTAATTCTTTATTACATTCTTCTTTCTTCCTTACTGTAGGTAAGTGAATAATGACAGTTTAAGTTTAAGTAAAACAACAACGGATAACAAGCTTAGGTGTATTAAGCCAATACACTTGTGTACCTAGTACCATTTAAATTAGTTAACATACATATTTTACCTTTTCAGTGTGGCCACATGCACAACCGGTTTCCTTTTAACCCAAAACTCCCGAGTAGCGACCTAATAGGTGAAACCAAGAACTGCCAGTGCCAAGAGTAAGAGGAACCTTAGCGGGTGAATAGAAAATAACTTAATATTTTTACAGAAATAAACGGCGGCTTTTAAACAGTTCTTTTATTTGAACACTAACCTACATCTACGTTTTCCGATCTTCGCAGCACATGACAATACTAAAGATTTAATTTTGTAACGACATTGCTTTATATAGTCTGTGAGTATAGCGACGCAGTCTCGTGCTACGAAAATACCTACCTCATAAATTATATATGAGTCCTACACCTGAAAATAATATCGCCAGGCCAGGGTTTAGTAATAGCCGTGCAGGCCAAGATTTAATAATTTCGTCGGCCACTAAACCACTCTGCCGAAGGAGCTGGTTGGACTTTTTCAGCACTGGTATGATAACCAGAATAATTGTGTAAAACGGGTGGGAGTGTTTTGGAAGTGTACGGGTTAGACTGTGGAACGAGACAGGGCGGGTTAAGCTCGCCTCGCCTCTTCAACCTATACATGAACCGGCTGATAGGTGAGCTCAACAGTACCTACATAGGATGTCACGCGGATGGCGTCTGTATTAATAATAGCAGTTACGCGGATGATATGGTACTGTTGAACCCATCGATTAGTGCGTTGCGTAGGCTTCTTTGTATTTGTGAGGAGTATGCGGAGGAACATGGGCTCAGGTGTAACGCTAATAAGAGCGAATTTATGGTCTTTAATGCTGGCGCCGGCAGGAGTCGTCGAAGAGACCTGTGACTCTTGGCGGTGTACGGCTAAAAAGAGTCGACCGGTTTAAATATCTGGGTCACTGGATCACCGATTCTCTGTCAGATACGGATGATATAGAGAGAGAGCGTAGAGCGCTTTGTGTGCGAGGCAATATGCTGGCGCGTAGGTTCGAACGATGTAGCAAGGATGTCAAGTTGACACTTTTTAAAGCTCATTGTCAGTCTTTCAACACGTGTGGCCTATGGGTCAAATATACGCTGCGATCGTACACCACGCTTCAGTTCAAGAACATATTCAGGATGCTGTTTGGCTTACCGCGTTACTGTAGCGGCTCAACTATGTTTGCTGAGGCACATACGGATTGTTGTCAGTCAATTATTAGAAAACGATGTGCCTCGCTTTGGTCGCGTATCCGCAACAATCCAAACAGACTCCTAAATGTGTTAAGTTGCAGATGGGACTCCAAGTTGTTGGAGCACTGGGTGCGACTCCATGCTCCGGTAGCGAGGTTCCCATACATAATATAGTAAAATTACCCTCATTTATATTTAATTAATATTTACTAATACTAGAGTAAGGACCTCTTGCTATGGATGAAAATCTGAAATAAATATTTTGAATTTGAATTAATAATAGCTGTCCAGGCCATGGTGCGTCCTAGTGGGGCGGTAGAATCCTGAACCTCGTAAGGCAGCAAATTTGGTAGGTACAATCAGGGAAGCTGAAACAGAGCCAGATTGTAGATCTAAGTAAATAGGTCGCGTTATGTCAAACCTAGCCGACTGATAATGATTTATGTGAAATTGACATATTCCGGCCAAATGACAGTCTGAAAACTGACTCTATTTCAATTTCCCCCGTGGTATAATTGGACGCCAACATGCAATACCACGTTAACCCACAAGTCAAACATTTTGAGAAAAACGATGCTAGTTAAAAAAATCCATGCGAGATCAAGAGCCCTCAAATTTTTTTAAATTATATTCTTCTGTTAAACGAAATATTTTATGGCACCTAACACTTTTTTAAAAAAAGTTCCTTATCAAGATGAGATTCCAGCTCGGTGCATAACTCGGTTTTCTTTGTGAGTTAACATGGTAATACATATTGGCGTTCAATTATGGGGCAGATGAAATAAAGCGCCTACACTCATAAAAAAGTAAATCCTTTACACATTATCTGCACTATATTTAGTTAAATTCTGTACACATGGCTTATAATATTATCCGTTAATTTTTGGCGGGGGCGGGGGCGGTAGGTGTCGGTCATGCGGCAGCGGCAACTCGCCCGGCGCCGGCGGGCTCGGCAGTTGCGACAACTTCTGGGTCACCCAGAACAGGATGTACAGGAATATCCCCATGCCAGATAGCCTAGAAAGCATTTAATGGAGGAAAGTGTGCATCCAATTCATGTTGATCTCGATGGACCAATATGGGATTATGAAAGTGTAGAGACTAAGACCCTTGATAAGAAATTTTAGAAATTCCTGTTTTATTAATAATAAAAAGACTTATGAATGAAAACAGCATCTCAAAATTTTTTAGGGTGAGGTTCACGTTATCACACAAAACTGCACTCACAACACTCTTTCCATGCTGCTACTTCCATATTATGTAAGAGTTACATGCACACCCTGAAGTATTATAATACACACGTGGACAGCTTCAAAATTATGGTCGCTATCATTTTTTTAAATTTAAATACCATCTCCCTAACATAATCAGGGCTTGTTATTTACCAATGTATAATTCTAAATTTTAAAAAACCTTTTCATAATGCATAACTCAAATTTATAATTAATTGTTGCCATCATTGTCTTGATTACTAAGATTTGATATGGGATTTGTACAGCGCCACCTAGTGATGCTCACGGTCACTTAAACGTAAACGCAAAACGTGTTCACGGTCGAATGTGAAAAAAAAAACGCTCTCGGCACTCTGAACCCCCTTCACGTTAGATTACCACAAAGATAATGTATCTATCCATACTAATATAATAAGTACAAGTGTGTTTCGTATTTTGAACACCACACGGGAAAAACAAGAAATGTCAAAAAAGTACAACTAAGAGAAAAACAGCTTTATATAGTTTAAGTCTATATACAGCCAGGGACAAATAATTGCAAATTGAACTGTAATAGTTGACTGCGATGATTTTACTCAATTCTGATTTTGACAATATAATGATACACTAAAACGCTAACAGATGGCATTAAAAGTCAGTTTCACAATGATCTTTGTCTGCTGACCCTCCTTCCGGGTCTAACAAAGCAACCAGGTAACTTGATTTTTGGCATAGTCTTTAATTTTAAAAGGAGAGATATTTTTTTATATATAATAAAGGCTTTGGAAAAACAATGTTTTAACTGGCTAAAAATATTCTTTTTTTAAGCGAGTTTCAAATTCCATGTAGGCGAGGCCGAAAGCCAAAGTGTAAATGTAAACTACATTAAATAATATTATGATATTTAATAAACTCTACTTTAATAAACTTGAGTCTAAATCATTTCTTTGATAGAAAAATGTCTAAAATTTCTTATTTTGTTACTTCTTAATTAACCCTTCTTTTTATACTTCTTTAATTTTAATAAATATAAAAAGTGACATACTTACATTCCAATCATGTTTTTGATGCAACAGAAACAGTTTGTAAGCTGCAATTATTGAAACTGAGACATTAATAGTTTACACTTCTGTTTCTCTTGTTTGCAGTAAACTTATAAATTGACAAACATAAGATATGTTTTTAAATAATAAATAACAACAACATCCTGTATTTGTCATGAGTGTAAAATTTACAATGGTTAAAATTTGCGACAGTGTTTTCAGTGGTCTCTACAAATTTCGATAGAACACGATTAAATAGTTTGATTTCCAATAAATTGAAAGGAACTATTTTATAAAAAAAAAAAAAATTGTTTCTACAAAGTAAAAAATCAAAATATCACTTTTTTTCAAGACAGAGTGGCAAGCTAGTGTCAGTGAGGGAGCAAGCTTGTTTTTAGCTTCGTCTATTTTGCTCGTTGATTTTTTCATGCCAAAGAATATATAAAAATTTATATTGAAAATCTTAAAACGCTAAAAGTTATATGAAAGATGGGTGAGAACTAAAAATATAAAAAGAAATAAAAAAACAAAGTTCGGTTATGTTGTTTTACTATCAATTTTGGATGTATGTGTACAAGTATGAATTCGAGGAAAATAAAGGAATATGTAATGTTTTTAATTATTTTATATATTCTACATCGCAGTATTTTATGAACAAACATTTCTTATTTTACTTCCGATATAGTACGTCTACTCATTCATATTCTCGATTGCTTATCAATCTCATAAGTAACGTGAGAGCAGTATTTCAGTACGTGACACAAATAAAATACTATATATAGGTCAAATCGATTTAAATAAAATATACGGTCTAAACTAAATATTTCATCGCTTTTTTGCAGACGATTATCATAATATATATGTACTGCATAAATCTAACTGTACAGACACGTAACAAAACTCGTCGAGTAAACGTCGTCGTCATCATCATGATATTATTTATTACAAACATCTCTCGCTGCATAGAAACATACATATTCACTGCGTATCGTAAAATCGGTGAAAAAGTTGCAATAAAACCTAAAATTCACATACTGAAAGTCTAAAAATATATTATAATAGATTTCACATGTCTATACATAGATGAGTTTCACTACGCGCATAAGCCGGCGTCGAGCGCGGCCGCCCGCCGCCGCGCGGACCGGGCTCAACGCGCGTCACGCTCGCACGCCACGCGGCGACGCCTCGCGGACGGCCGTGCGCTCCGACCTCGCGGCCGATCGTCGCATCCGCGAGAATCGCAACGATATACATGCCGGGGGAGTAAAAGGAATATTAAAAATCGTGGACGTCGGACGTCGAGGGGGGGGCGGGCGCGTGCGCTCAGACGAACACCTTGGCAAGGCCGTCGGCGCCGGCGCTGGCGATATACGGGCGCAGCGGGTGGAAGGCCACGTCGAGGATGCTCTCGTCGAACTTGCGGCGGTGCGCGGTGATCTCCTGCACGCATGTGCGCGAGTCGAGGTTCCACAGGCGCACGGAGCAGTCGTGCGAGCCGGACAGCAGGAACAGGCCATTGGGGTCAAGCGCCAGGCCGGTGACGGCATCCAGATGCGCCACCATGGCATGCGAGCACGCGCCGGAGACCGCGTCCCAGAACCGGATGTGGCGGTCGTCGTGCGCCGTCACCAACAGCGGCAGTGTCGGATGCGCGCGCACGCGGCTTGCCGGGCTCTCGCACGACACGCGCAACACAACCTGATCAAATATATTAATGTAGAGGCTACAACACAAAGATCTTTACCGATATTGTTTAATTGCTGGGAACGAAGGCAGGCATCTCGCTGATCTCAAAATTTGTTCTTACCTGTCCAGTCTCGAGGTCATACAGCAGCAGTTTTCCGTCGCGGTAAACAACGGCGGCACGCGCGGCGGCGTCGGCGAAATCCGCGGCGGCGGGTGCCGGCGCCGCGGCGGGAGCAGGGGGGTCGTCGCGCAGCGTTAGTAGCAGCGGGCGCGGCGCTCGCGGCGACCACAGCCGTGCGGTGCCGTCCGCCGACGACGATAGCAGCCGCCCGCCGGCGCTCGCCAGTGACCACACCGCGTCCGTGTGCTCGCGCAGCACGGGACCCTGGAATTTATTTAGAAACAGTTTTTTCATACAAAATTACCTTCAGACATTATTGAAAAAATAAAGATATTTTCATGAAGAAAGTACTATACCAGGCAATAAACATTGGCCGATCGTCGCTTTCCGAGGGTATCGACCCTGGGAAAGCGACGGCCAAGGCCTTTGTTGCTCATTCATACAGTCCGTTAGGTAGGTATCTATTAGGAGTTGTTAAAATGACATTTATTTAGTATTTAATAATATTCTTCGGTCCACACGGCGATTTGACGCAACGCAATGCATCCTACAATTAGCATTAAAAATTTTCGATAGGTGTATTGTGCAGTATTTATGTGACAAGCACCCGAATTTTTCTGATCAGAAATTCCTATATCTTGAGGCTGGTCTAAAATTGCGAAAATAAATATTTGTTAGCGTGTTTTTTATCGTCAACGGCTTTCGACTAGTGTTAGAAAGACAAAAATTTTATTAACACACCGCTGTGCAATAACCTCAGAGTACAAACATAATATTACTGTCTTCATTAGTTTAGTCTTAACAGCAAAGTTAAATGTCAAACCTTCGTTATTAAAATCAATACATAATTAAAGCGACTGTACACAAAATATTATAAATTATCGTCACCAAGCAAAATTTTCATATATCATAATATTAGCCCTCCACGGTATATAAATTAAGTTAATATCTTACATAGAAGAGTTCCACTGGCATATTAATCGCCCAACGATGGGCGCGGAACACAAGTTACCAATAATTTGACTTTACCCAATATTGTCAGTAGCAGTCATTAACCCTCTCTTAAAAAATTTGTCATTTCTATACAAATGTTCAACAATTATGCACATATTGTATATAAATCATAGAAAACAGCCAGAACAGAAGAAGGTGATGATTAGCTTTTAACTCAGATATTAAAATAATAAACATTAGTTTATTATTAGAGAGACATTAAATACATAAGATAACATGTTCCAAAGTTACACGTAAAGATAACATGTTACATAAGATAACATGTTTGATCTGGGATTTGGTTGATGAATTGAAAGTTAATGAATTAGGACACTATAATTATTATCAATGAATTAGGTGTTTATAATGTTTTGTTTTTAAAAAATCGTTTAGTTCTTAGGTTAATAAATTTATAACTTGATTTGACTTTTTAATGTAAAAATCTGACTTTAATGTAATATTATCACTTCAAAAATTGAATTGCCACTGTTATGGCAGAATGTTAGAGCTATTTATAATATTGTAGAACCTTATAAACAACATTTTATGCAATAAAAAATTAAATAACAAAGTGTACAAACTACTCTGTGAAAACATAAATCCATTCAAATTACCTGTACGGCTGGGTCATATGGGTCATACGGATCGACCTGCGGCGGCGGCAGGTTCCAAACTCGGATGATGCCATCGAGCCCTCCAGAGAAGCACTCCTCTGATCTCGGGGCGCCCATGGCGAGGCACAGCACTGGGGCGGTGTGAGCCCGGAACGTGTAGAGGGGCTCCACGTCGAGGCCCGCGGACTTCTTGGCTTGGACCGTGCGCTGAAGGTTCCACAGCTTCAGCGTGTGGTCCTCGGAGGCGGTTACCAGCGCCGCCTCGGTGGGATGGAACGCGAGCGCTCTCACCTAGAATGTTGGGGTAGATCTTAGAGTATGTATAAGCAAGTATAGTCAGTTGAAACAAGATTCGTCCAAAGTAATATTGTTATAAAGTAATTCGACTTTCGTTGGGCGTATTTAACTAAATATTTTTTTATAATGCATACGACATTATTCACAGCATATCGGAGTTCGTATTCATGTACGTACTGCGAAAGATTATCTAATTCCTTGTAATATTAAAATGTAAACATTGCAAGTCTTCGACCTGAGCATTTGTTAGCTAAGGGACGAAATGGCACTGACCCCCGTCAAAATCAGCCGTGAGAATATTTACTTGCAATTGTTTATACCGAAACTGCTTGTTTTTCATCTTTTTTAATATACTGGCTTAGTTAATGAATAAAGGGGTGTAGTCGGCCATTTCTTGATGGAACAGGAGCTTAATGGTAAAATTCGTTAATAGTCTGCAATCCCCTCGAGAGTGTCTGCAAGTAGCTATTAGCACACAGCGGCCAAGCCCTGGTAAACCACGTCGACTCGTGGGCTGTATCTGGTTCGGGGGGCTCGATTACTGAAACACATGCTATCCAAACGATGTGCATCATGTGTTTCAGAACTGGAGTTTGTACAGCTTGTCCACGTACTTTATAGTGCTGTTGTTCCAGCGTTTAAGACATTCAGGCCTGAAGGTGACGATAGGACAGGTGTCGTGACCAGAAATTGCATCTGCTTGTTTTCTAATCGTAGCGGTTTACTGTTCCATTAGAGCAAGAAAAAGTGGACGTGAGAGTGCACCTGTGTTTGCGGGCGCGCGCACTTCAATATTTCCTGCGTATCTGACACGGATACGTAGTTAACATAACCAAGTCAATGAAGCCGAAAACGGCTAGGTAGATTATAATTAGTTACATTTCGTACATTTCGAGCAACATTTCCGGCAATACGAAGGGCAGCGCTCGTGTATGTAAACACGTCATAATACGTACACCGTCGAAGTGCGAGCGCAGCGTGTATTTGGCGTTCCACGTCTTCCTGAAGGACTCCTTGCTGGCGTTGCCGACGTCGTACGCCTCGGGCTCGTTGCTGACGGTCAGCTGGGCCAGCTCGCCCAGCGCCAACGGCTTCTCGTCGCACTCCCCGCCGATGCTCGGAGCATTTCCGCTAGGAAATTTCACTGCCAAACGAACATAAAATTATTATTCATATATAGACCCGCACGCATAAATGAGTTTACAAATGAGCTCATCTCATAAAAGACCGATAACGTACTTGGAACTATTCTGATGTTGCAAGTGCCTATGGGCAAAGGCAGTTGTTTTCCATCTGGTAACCCTTCTGCTTTTTTGTTCCATAGTTTCATAAGAAACAGCCAATGAATGTAACGTTATACATGTGTGATTAGTATTGACATAGCCTTAAGTGCAATACTTAAGGGTTCGCCCAGTAGAGTTATCACTTAGTTTTATTACATCCTGTGTACGGTCTTATTATGAAACCTACTTCTTTTAGGAAGTCTTGATAATTAATGTTGCATAGTTGCGTTATAGAGGATGTGTCGACATTAATTTGTGAGCATTGTTTTCAGTACTCAGATTCTACCACTTATAATTATTGCTATCGCTATAATATCGTTTCAATACTTCGGTATATTAAAACGACAACACTGTATTTTACGGATGCACATTCAGATATTCGAACTGGACCGAATGTTCCTAAGATTTAAATATGCCCTTTAAAAGTATGTTTCATGTTAGATTCGAAATTCACTATCTGAAATAATAACATACCACATTTTATTGAAAGCATATAGGAGCATTATATCCTGAGTAATCTGTATGAGTACCAAAGCTTTGCCTGTTTATCTGTAGCAAGTTAAATATAGCGCCCTGAGCGCTCCTTCAGCGCTCCCCAACTTCCATTTAAAAAAAATCGATCAGGCGCCCCCAAGTAAGGTATACGACGCTCTAGGCGATCGGCCGTCGTGTATCCATACTTCCATTCTAATATTATAAAATCAAAAGTTCGTCTGTCTGCCACTCTATCTGTGTGTGTGTACCGCTACACGACTAAAAAAGTGTGGAGATATTTTAAGTCCTGGAGAAAAGCATTAAATGCTTTTTACAGAGAGTGTACCGTACTTCTTCCACCGCGATAAACTATTTTTGGCGTAACGGAGTTGCGGGCATCATGGTTAATTATTAATTGTGTCCACCGCACCATGCGTCAGACGATCCAATCTGGTCCGGAGCACACCAAGGTGGTTCCCCCCGAAACGTTGTGTATTTGCTCGTACGGTATAACCGCGATTACCCGAACCTCGGTAATTTAAAAACCTTCAAAAATAATATGCTCCCATACCATCAAAGGCGGCTGCCCTTAATAACTTAAAACGGCTGCCCTTAATGACCTAAAAGGCCCCCTTAGCGATATTGCTTGGATCAATTCACTTTAGTACATTTTTGTACATTTTAAAAAATCTAATAGTTTGGATAACATAGTTTTTTTCTATTCATTTAAATTGATTGTGAAATAAGTATTTTAAAATTAGCAGTTATATCCAAGAAAAATGACAAAATCAATTCTACGGTCTGCCGTAACGAAAACGGGCGCATTTACATTTTTTCAAAATTGAGATGCATAGTGATTTGGAATGAGCAGATAAAGGCGAACACTCTAGTATACTTGATAATCTTTGACGGCAGAATTTCCCTTAACAATATAGCTAAGTAGCCTTTTTAGAGGGGTCGTTGTTCTGCACGTCACTCACCACCCGGGTAGTCCTCTCCCTGTCCGCCGGCGTCGGCCTCGCTCTCAGTCAGCAGGTTCAGGTCGTTCAGCACCTCCTCGGCCTCGTGATCCACCTCCTCGCCTACAGAACACACATTATTATATAACCTGTCCCGTTTCTATTTCATTTGGCATATTTCCACCTCGGATAATGTAGCCTTCTAATGGTGCAAGAATTTTCGAAGTCGGTTTAATATCTTCGAAGATTCCTCGCAAAGAGTTGTTAGAATAAACTCCTCTACACCCTATTTTCTGTACTTCTTGTTCCCTATTCCAGTAGCCTATTTCTTCATTAAGGCTGGCAACGCACTGGCAACGCTTCTGCTATTACAAATGTCTATGAGCGACGGCATTTGCTTTCCATCAGGTAACACGTCTGCACGTTTGCCCCGTAATCCTCATTAAAAAAAAAATAAGTGGGATTTAACATAAGCAACACAGTCTTGCACCAGTACTTCTATTTTGTGAGGTCCTTATATACAAGTCAGTATATACAAGTAATAAATAAGAAAAAAACCAACTTTTTCCCCTACCTTGTTTACCAGCAGTGTGATGCATTTGTTTGGCGTCGAGATCGTCGATTTCGTCCATATCCATTTCCTGGTTGGCGAGGAATTCGAAGTTGGCGAACACCGCAGCCGTCTCCTGCACGGAGAGATTCTCTTCGTTGTAGCCGCTCCCAGTCGACATGCCGCCTTTGCGTTGCTCCTTTTTACCTAAGGAACGTCGTAAATAAAAGTCAACATCATAAATTTGCTCACATAAATGGATGAAGTGGATAACTAACATAATACGTTAGTTATTACAACATAAGAGCAATTAGGTCCTCATTTTTCATTACATTTTTCCCATAACTTTAATTTGCAGTGCAGCTTGACATGGAATCCAATTTTCAAATAATTATTATCTGTCCTTAAACATTTTTGCAAAAAGAGACAGTTTTTATATTCTTAGGTACCAGTTTCATCCACTCACGTCTTCATTTGTAATTTGATTACTGTATAGCACAGTACAGCAGACCATATTTGATCCCATATAACGCGCTGAAACACGCATGAGAAAGCTCTACCACCAAACTAATGTATCCTGTGCATATATCGTCTTCGTGGTGATCCTTTTTATTTAAAGGACAAATCTGAGTCAGTTTATGCATAATAAGGGAAGAAACAAGCTTAATGTCCAAGAACAGAAAACCCAACTACAGAACCATTGCAATTTAAACATAAAGTTATTTATATTTATAAAATGGCCTTTTTTGGAACCTCACAATTTTGACTTTAAAATCCTGTCATTCTGATTTTTAATTTTTTAATGGACTCAGTGTTACTTGTGCTATGAAGACGAGTCTAAAGATACCTCATATGTTAAAATTCATGCCGTTTAGGCTACAGAGCGTGTCAAACAATTATATATACAAACATACTCTCGAAAAATGTACCCTCCTTCTGCCGCAGTTGGGTAAAAATATAAAACCTATATTACATGACTTACCATAATCATACACCTTCATCGGGTAGTGTTGGTGTTTATCACAGTTTCTGTAACTGGTCTCATCGGCTTGCTCGTCATTGTTCAATCCCAGTAAGGTCTTCACTCGATTGGAGCGCACATCAAGAATAGTGTCTGTATAACCTATTTCCTGTTTGAAACAATATACAATTTGTAACATTTAAGAAAGATGATAATAATGTCGCAAATTAAAGTTTAAGAATTGATTAAAAAAGTAAAATTTGAGAAATGAAAAATGTCACTAGACAATGGTTGGAACATTAAGTATAATATCCTTTGATCAATTATTAATAAGATGCAGATCTTTTCAAAATTGAATAAAATAATATCAACCAGACTATCTGATACAAAACAACTTAAATCAAAATCAATTGTATTGAAAAATAAAACTTAGCTTAATGAGTTAAAGCTCACAATCGTACAAAACTTAAAATCGCGGTCTCGGAGCGACTAGGAGCGGAATAGCGCATAAGCGCGTTTTTGCTGGTACCACTTTTTAGACGGCAACTGTAAATCTTTATAATATTTGATTGAAAATTATATCAATTGAATATATCCTATCTACAAACCTGTAGATATTGTTTGATGAGCTGACGACCCTGCTTCCATTGGGCTCTTTCAGCGGGCTCTGGCTCTTGTGTGGGCTCTTCAGATGGCATACGCACATCTCCTTGTTGCAAGTCAACACCATATTTGAGCTTATAAAACTTTGCTCTCTCCTGCTTTAAAGCATATTCCAGCATTTTTATCCGCCTCACAAGATCATTCTTCAGGTTCTCTTGACCCTTCCTTTCGCCTTGAAGAAAAGCGATCCTTGCCTGAAACAATATGAGCAAAAGATTAGATGCAGTAACTTATCCAGTTATATGTTTGGCCATTAGTATGAGAAAAATTCATAAACACCAAGATTTGACTATTTTCATGAATATATTATGATATTCTGCTACTTAAAACTGTAGTTTAAACCAGGGAACCACACACCCGTGTAACACACACACACTACACTCACACACAAATACACACAAACACACACTCAAACACAAACACACACACACAAACAAACACACACAGACACCTCTCACCTCAAATGCATATACCATCTACGTTTGGTTATGGGTAAATAGGTATTCCTTGTTTTTTAAATTTATATTTCTTTTTTTAATTAAGCATTTAATTCCTCACATACATAAAATAGAATAAAGGAATACATTTCAATCCAAAGTTTATAAATACTTAATATAACTATTACATGTTTAAAGTTTTTATAATTTTATTTCAAGTAATTGTTTTGACTTTTAGCAAATAGAAATTGTAAACTATATTAAAAATGGTAGTAAAGTAATAATGTACTACTAAATGAATGCAATTCTTACATATTTGTAACAAGGCTAACATGCAGATTTTTATAAAAGTAAATGTATAAGAATATCCTTTACATCACTGTGCATAGTTACCCTATGTTACTTTCAAAATTAACTAATACATCTTTAGATTTTAGTGTTTACCAAAGAAATATATTTAAGAAATTAAAAAAACATGAAATATTAGGTACTAGCTTTTGCCCGCGACTTTGTCCGCGGACAGGACGGTTTTTCTCACGAATTTTTTTGTCGCCATTTAAGGGGATGTAAGAATTGTTTAGAATTTTACTATATCCACTTGTTAATTATTT
>JAOTAV010000030.1:533228-563225 GCA_026546445.1 Cyclargus thomasi | reverse complement strand
GCTCTAAGCTACCTCCCTACCAATTTTCAGCCAAATCTGTTCTGCCGTTCTTGAGTTATAAGTGGTGTAACTAACACAACTTTCTTTTATATATATAGATTATAAAGTTTTTGAATAAAAATAAGATTGTTGAATGTTAAAATAAAGATATCTCATATTTTTTTACAAAGATCTTTTTTTACAAAGAAGTTTTGTTCTTATAAGAATTAATATTCTTCAATCTGTTGTGCAATTTTATACAATAAAAAATAATGTTGGAATAATTATGTAGCATTTGTAATCTACAGAATCTACTATAAGTCCCTAAAAAATACAGATGAAAGTATCACTAACAATAGAATGGTTAAAGACAAAGATCTTTTGCAACTGTTGAAATTTAAAAAAAGTTATTTGTACATAACAATGAGTTCAAATACATACAAGTAGCTGTTTCTAACATTGAACATGTCACAATATTTTTATTTAATGTTTTAAATTCTTGTTGGTATGTAGCTAAAGATTTTATTAGTAATGTAATAAACTACTTAAGTTTATTATTATTTAAGCGCAAAGTAATTGAATGTTTGAATTTTATTTATAAACAACTAAATAAGAATATTTACCAATGAAAACATATTTCATTATATTTTCCCATGTTCCTAGAACTTTTCTTGCAGTGTCCCAACACACAAGGCATTTTCAAGTAGGGGTAGAAATTTATTACACAGAAGAACCGTAATTATAGTCAGCTTAAGTATGTAAGACCGTGATCAGAAATTTTGATATGCTGTTTTCATTTATAAATAGACCTTTATGAATGAAAATAGCATCTCAAAATTGTGCATTTGGTATTTAGCCCTACCTATAAATGTGGGCCTTAAAATATTATTATCTTGTAAGCATTATTTACTAAAGGTGATTAATAAAAAAAATTATATTTAGGTACATAATTATTAACGAAGTTGAACAAAATTACGTGTTTTCTATAGTATTCTAAAAACCACAAAGACAGAAGAACACTACGAGTACCAAATTCTCTAAGCACAGAACAAAAAGTAACGAAAAAAATAATAATAATAAAGTTCTCAGCGATGATTCAAGTAAAGTAATGGTATCGATTAGTAGAAATTTCAAATAAATTAAAAAATACCTCGAATTCCGCTCTGTCCACCTCCCATTGTGATCTTTCAAGTTCGAATCTCGCCCATTCGTGTTGAATAAAATGCAAAATGCCCGGGATGGAGTACTGGACACTTTGACTAGATTCTTCATTTTGTTTATTATTTACACTAACTCCTATCTGAGATCCTACTTGCCCTCCGTTGTGATGAGATACGGAGCTATCATCCATGGCTGTAGGGATTTTCATGACATGGCCACCATTACCGTACTTGTCACAGTCCTATCGATAACTATGTTATAAATACGCAAATTAAAATGCTAGTATATCATTTTTATCTACTGAGTATCTAATTCTTTATTTTATCAACTACACCACTTTTTAACAACGAAATCATGTATGAAAAATTATTGCATGACGGAATACAAAAGTCGAAACGACGTCCGTTCGCTCATGAGCTTTTTTTTTTTTGCCAAAGGAAACAAGGCGGATGGTTCTTAATAAAAAGCACAGATTGCATAACGTTCTATAGCATGATTTTTAAGAGGCATAATAGACGGTTACTTACTTTATATCGATATTGCAGCGCTACAGTTTTGAATCAATAGATTTAACTGACATTCCGTCGCTGCGAGTGCCAAGTTTCGTGATTTTGGTCAGGTTGTGGGAAACAAAAAAAATGTTATTTTATTGAAAATAAACAAAATTACAAAATTATTTTTTTTATACAAAAATGGTTTTATCAGAATGTGCAGAACGAAACTGAGATTATTTTTAGCGAAAAAACGAAAAATAAAAAAAACGCATATGGAATTTCGCACTCGTAAGTCGTAAGTCGTACAGTCGTACTGCGTACAGCGTACTCGCAGCGACGATTCCTAAAATCTATAGTCTTTGGATTTATTCTGTGGTCTTTGACAAGTCTTAGTATATTAAAATTTATACCCTTATTTATGGACAAGTCAGCCATTTTGTAAGCGGCGTCCTAATTGTTAAAATTGTGACTATTGAAATTAAATTTAATATTAAATACCTGTCTATATCTTTGCTAATTACTCAAAGTATATTAAAGTAAGGACGCGATATCAAAGTGTAATGCTTATGTCCTAAGCTAGTGTGAAAAAACAGTAAGTTTGGCCAAAGCGTTTTGCAGGATCTCGATAAATACTATTTTTATTAATGCGTCGTTATAATTAACGATAAATAAATTATTTTTAGGAGAAATGTCGCGTTATGGTGACTGTAAAGTGTACGTAGGTGATCTGGGAAACAATGCTAGTAAACCAGAACTCGAAGATGCATTTTCCTATTACGGACCGCTGAGAAATGTCTGGGTCGCTAGGAATCCGCCGGGTTTTGCCTTTGTGGAATTCGAAGATCCAAGGGATGCCGAAGATGCGGTGGGTGTAATTAATGTTTTATGAACTTATTTACCGCGATAATGATCATGGTTTGATTGATCAATAAACTAACCTATAAATGCGTCGTATGTCCTAAGATACGATCAAATGTATGACGTTGTATTATTTCAGATTCGGGGATTAGATGGACGCACTATTTGTGGGCGACGCGCTAGAGTGGAAATGTCAAACGGTGGTCGTGGGTACGGAGGGCGGGGTCCGCCGCCTCGTTCCCGCCTCCCGCCCAGGCCCTACGATGACCGTTGCTATGACTGCGGGGACCGCGGTCATTACGCTAGAGATTGTACCCGTCGTCGTCGTCGCAGGTACACTCACAACAAAAACTTTAAAATATTTTATGTACTGCTTTTGTTCCTGTTGGAATCTTTAATACTGTTTCTTTTATTTAACTGGAAACATTATATTATGTATTTTTGTGAGGATAAAGATTCCATACCACTGCTTTGTTCCACATAAACCAATGATAACTATGTTATAGGTTATCATTGGCCTGTGCGCCGAGATTGAACTCTTCAGTGTCTGCACTTCTTATAGTCTGCGCTACGTAGTTTTTACTTCACGGCGTGTACAACGCTAATGTTGGCAGCATCTAACTACGCTCTCTGGCTACGTAACTACAGCCTACGTGCACGCTCCACTTATCGAGAACTACTTTGTGATAACGTTTGTCTGCTCATCGTGACACTCGACTCATGTAATCACTGCGTGCACTCAGTGAGTTACACATTTTATGCGATATGTATTCTGTTCAATCAGAAATTCAACTGTTAAAAATAACAGACTTGTCATTAGAGATAAAGAAACTCCAGAAGGTAATTGTATTATGCGCTGAAGAGTCTTTAATATGTCATGAGATAATCAACTAAAATTGGGGCCTTTATTGGACCTACAAGGATGTTTTGGCATATTGCGGACAATAATGTCATTGGAGCTTGGATTTAAAAAAGCTGTTTTACTAAAGAACAACAGTAGTTATTGATTTATTTAAAAATTATACTTGAATGACATTGACAGAAAAGCACAATTTTAATGAAACTATGGTTTCATTAGGTGGCATTAGATTTGGCCATGCCTCAAAACAGACTTGTTTGTCTATAACTTAACAATACAATTTTATTAGGATAAAGAAAAAACAGTTCAATGATAATATTAAACATTAAAGTAATTATTTTAAAAATTCTTAATCATGAACTTTTTTATTTGCAAGTTTTTAATTGGTAACTTAAAATGTTTCAGCCGCTCGAGGTCCCGTCGTCGCACGCGCTCCCGTTCTCCAAGATCAGGCTCTCGTTCCAGAAGCCGCTCACGTTCCCGCTCCCGTTCCAAGGGGAGATCGATGTCCCGCTCAAGATCTCGATCAGCATCCAAAGATTCTAAAAAGTCCAATTAACATTGTACACCATGTAGAATTGAATTTTCCATTTCATTTTATAATAAATCTTATTTTGATGTATATTCAAAACAAAGAACATCACATGACCATTTTGTACAGATTGCAAAAACAAGGTAAATGCATCAAAGTCTGATTTCAAGAAATATATTGACTAAGTGAACATAATAACTGTTTTATTTTTGAACTACTTGTTTATGTCTATTGTCTACCAAATAAAACTTTTTTTATATTATTATTTCAACTCGCTTCTGGCACGGCTGAAGCTGCCGCTTAGTCAAGCAAGACCATTTCACTTTTGTTAGAGAAGTCAAACTGCACTTGCGAGGTGCGGAGCAGATCACCGCAAGTCGCAAATGCAGATCGAGCTTTTGACACGGCGCCCCTATTTGTTTGTTTTAAGTCTTGGGGAACAATGGAACATGATGTTTTACTTTCTGTAGTGTTTGTATATGTCTATTATATTAAGTTTTCAGTGACAAAGTATATTTGTCACTCACTGCTGCCGATGCAACTTTCTTAGTCCACTCTACTTAAGGGATGCAAACTATAAAGTTTAATCACTTCTGTTATGTCTTTTATGGCTCAATAGACTTCAACTTTGTGTTGATCTTATAAAGATCAAATACCTCCTTAGTAATAACTAATAAGAATATTTACGTAACGTATAATTGAAGGTTTGCTGTTTTTTTCTGCCATGGGATATTTATAATATAGCAGATGAATGAAAACAGACATTGTTTAGATATTCGTTGTACAAAGAAGTTGAAAGAGATACAGATTGTGGATCTAAGTAATTTGGTCGGGTTATGTCAACTAATCCAGTAAACAAAAACCCAGCCGACAGATCACGACTTACATGGAATTGACATACCGACCAAATGACGTAGGTCCGTCAACTGGCTATCTTTTAATTTTTTACAAATATTTTTAGGCTAAGATAGAGTTGGCATGTCTAGTAGTTAATTTCCTGCTGATTACTTTGAAAAAACGACTCCCAACAAATGCCTTAGATTAATAACGAAACAAGAAAGAGAGCTATTTAAAAATAAAAGACATTCTTTTAAAAAACTTATATATTACACTGTTTAATTAACACTTTTTGTTATATTACAAGTTTATAAAAATGGCGACTGTTAAAAATCTGCTAGTGTGCCTAGTTCATACTGATTGTTGTATTATTTAACAATTTTATAAACTAATTTTTATTGAGATCATAAATAACTCATCATCTACCTATGTGCACAGAAAATCCCATACATAGATATTATAGAAAAATTATATATATATGTTGTGTTTAGAATGTCGGTATTCACCACATAAAATCTAATATACCTACTGACATAAATATAAAAATAACTTCTAATCTCATTTAAATAATATTCAACTAAAAATATCTCATTTATATTACACTAAAACTGTATTTTTTATACTACATATGTTTATGTGGCTTAAAATGTTTTCTTACAGTTGAATTACACAACAGATTGGAAGAAACATGTTAATTAATTACTGTTTAAAGTAAACAACTTTGTAAAACAAAATCGAAATTGTATCCAATCCAGAATGGATATGGTATATTTTGAAAAGAAAATTAGGTTGCAATAATGGTCCTAACAGGATTCATTTCCATGATCTAATTATGAGAGTTTGCATGAATGTAAGGTACAGAATTTTTTTTGTTAGAGCATTTAGTATGACTGGTTGTTGCTTAAAAATAATATCAATAATATTATTTAATAGTTATCACACTTATCATAGTTTCCATTGACAATTTTTGCCAGTATCAAGCATTGAAATTATTTTTTAAAGCTGTTACTATAGCATATCAATATAATAGACACAAAGATACATAATAACACGATTTTCATTTGAAAATAAATGAAAATAGTACAAAATATTCATTTTAGAAACAGATAATGGATTATTAAGTAATACAAATATCAAGATATATAAATTAACTCTTTCTTCACAACTTAATAAGATAATGTTTTGTACATTAGGCCCACACTTTTTACAAAATATCCTAATACTATATTTGTTAGAACAATGTATATTCTACCTTATTATGTTTTGTCATGATAGACAGACATATATGGCCATAATCAATATAATATTATACTCAATCTTTTGCACAGGGACATATTATAAAAACTATTGAGGAAGCAAATATATTTAAAAAATATCACATAACATAAGGTGACCCCTAACTATTTGGGTCCCTCCTACAGCAATTAGCAATTACATTGACAATTCTTATGGTCTACCTTACAATTCATAAATTGATACATATGAAATACCTTCATGGTTGTAGACCTTACGAAGACAATTATTACTGTGTCTTAGGGTCAGAGCAGTAGTTGGTTACCTCAATTGAAACACATGATATTATGGCAACACATGTCTTTGCCTCCTTTGCCGTCTGTGCATTTGATGTTGAGGTTCTAATAGAGGCTCTTGATGTCTCACTTCCTGGTGATGACTTTCAGTTATTTTCTTTTCTGGCTTTTTCACTAAGTGGGCATTGATTGGATATTTAAGAGCAGTTCCTAATTGTTCATTGTGTTCTTCCAATGAATTAACAGCATAATGTAGTACTAGTTCATTCAATGTTCTGAAATAGTAAAATAATTTGTTAATATATACAAGCATAATAGCAATATAACATCAAAGTGTCAGTAACAGTCCAGTTTTTACCCTTTGGAAGATGATTGTGTAGATAGATATAGATTAAAAGACTAAAGGCAAAAAACAATTTAGGTAAAAATATTAAATTCTTACTTGTAAATGTTATACGGTTCTGCAAATCCGTAACCTCTTTCAGTCTTGAAAATTATACAGTGGTATACTAAATTATTACAACATATTGACAATGCCAGTTGACCAGTAGAATTGGGACGAATCAAAAAAGTTCCTTGGGGTTTTCCTTCTAGTAATTTCTCTGCCTTCTCCCGAGTACAATTTTCAACCATCCATGTGACCATCTCACGGTGAGCATATAGCTCTTCTAGCTTGTGAATATTGTCATCCTCTAAAGCTTGAAGATATTCCTCCGTTTTACCTCTTCTTTGTAACCATCTACAATAAAAAAAAATCATTAACATAATTATTTTAGGCACTAAAATAGTAAATAGGATATTAAATTAAAAAAAGCTTACACTTTGTGACGGTCCTTAATTTTATAAAGGTTTATAATATCTGATTTTAACTTAGTTATTTCTCTTTCTAAGAGAAGGTTTGAATCAACAGTCATTTTCAATATGTGGTGAAGTTGTGCTCTTGCTTGCTTGAGACTGTTCACTCTAGAAATCAGCTGCCTGTTGTTTTCTATCAGATCATTTTTCTCATGAGGCTGTGCCTGTACTTGCATTTTTTCTTGGGCCTTTAAATGGTCCTCACAGACTTTGACTGTTTCTTTGAATGCATCTAAAGCTTGCCTTTTAAATTTAACTTCTTCCCTGAGTCTCATGTATTTATCAGAACGTTCATCATAATCTCTAGTTTTTAAAACAAATTCTTTGTGAATATCTTTATATCGAGTTTCAAGGAGCTCATCATTCATATTTTCTCCACAATCATAGTCCTGATGACGAGACAAGGGATACATGAGCTTAATATCGAGACTACTATTGCAATGTGCAAGGGAGTATTCAGTATAAAACCTAACAAGATCCACAATGGAATTGAATTCAAAGGGCTCACAAAATCCATAACGACCATCTTGGTTATAAATTTTGATCAGTTTGTTAGTACCCCCTTTACGAACAGTTAATGTGTATCCAGTGTCTTTGTTTGAGGCATTACGGACTAGAAAAGTACCATCACATGTATCTCTTAGTTTCTCATTAGCTTCATCTCTGAAACAGTATTTAATTACTATCTAAACAAAAAGTATAATGCATTAACAGAAGTGATATAGTTGCTTTTAAATTGATGTAACAGTCTTTCACCTAAACTATTTAATATTTATACAATAAGTGGTTTATGACTTATCCTCCTTAAATCATAGTCTGGATTGTTACAAAGATTGGCATAACTAAACTGCTATTTAATGACTTACCTAGTAATATCACCCCAATACCATTCAGCATTCTCTAAGCTGTCATCAGAAGGTTGCTGAGGCGCACCTATTTCTACCATGTTAACTATCACATATGAAAGACCGCCTCTTTAAAAATTAACGATAAACTTCATGAAAAAAAGCGATCTAGTAGCAACTTGGTCATTTTTCGCTTGATTGAGGTTACAACAGAAACAAATCATAACGAACTATCGGATTAAATTTGTTGAGGTCCATCTAGAATCACCAGTCGTATATCACATAAACTTTAATTAAACATCACAAGAGTTCACAAAAAACACAAAAGTGCAAAATGTAGGTTTGGAGTTCACACTTCACAAAGGAATAGGGCTAGATTGTCGGAACTCGGAAGCAGAGATACTGCGGCTTACAAACAAGTTAACTATATCGGCAACCATTCTTTTTGGGTCTAAGGAGGAAGAGAAAACTAAGCAATAACGAGTTAATGCATTGCAAAAAATTAACACAAATTAACAAAAATTTCAGTCTCGATTCTCGAATTGCCAATTTGCCATAAAGAATCACTTTCGTCTATGCTTGGTCTATGCCTAATGCCATAGACTTTTGAAATTCCATAGAAAATAAAGCCATGTACACGAGTGAAAAGTTCATTACTTAAGGCCACATTAGCGAAAATACGTAAACTTGGCTTGAAATGCTGCCGCGATTCTAGATTTTTGTTCCTACTACAATTTTGATCTATGTTTAATAACTTTTCTCTGTTTAATAACTTTTGAAAATTCTATGATCTATTGCAACAACAAGTGACAAGTGAAAAGCATGTAGTGACAAGTGACAAGCTGGTGTTTACACACCGCGACTTGCAAGTTGCAAGAGCTTAGTTTATTATTTATTTATATGGCGCTTCGGCTATAACCATGGCCAGTATCAAATGACGGTGGGAAACCAACTTTTCTGTTTCAATAATTTTTAGCAACGTTAAATAAATTTCGTCAAGTTTAAAGTCTAGCCAGAGTAAAGATAAAACGTCAATACAATCCGAGTCAAGTTAGCCGATTTAGTAAAGTGGTAGAAGCTTTACTAAAACTTCGGATGGAGTTTTGGAGAGGAACACAAAATAGCACGTTTCTTGAAGTTGTATCACTTGTCCACACTTGAACATGACAATTAATATTTAATATTAGATACTCTACTATTATCACACTTTAGTGCGTAGGCCGGGGTTGATTCTCGAATTACACACAGTGATGAAACTCAGTATTTATTTAAAGTAATTACAGGCCTTTAATGCCATTAAATTCACAAAATAAAACAATACAGTTTTTAAGTTTACCAGAAAAAGTTTTGACAAAGAAAGAAAATTAGCTCTAGTCGAGTCGGTATCGCGCGGTAATCTGGCGGTCGGTGCCGGACGTGCCCGGTCGGCTTTCCGAAATATCCCGAGCGTGCGAGTGAGAGGGAACGACTAGTGTTGCACTTGTTATAACACATTATACACCGAAAAAACACAAATTTAACAAAAAATACAAAACACACAACGTCACTCTCTGAAATCCCCACCAAAATCCACAAGCACATACCAAAGACAGGCGAGACGGAGCCCAAGACCTTTCCAACAAATACAAAACCATAGAAATCGGTTCGTGCGTTCTGAAGTTTTATCGTCAGGAAGGAAAACCCGATTTATTTTTATATAGGTAATAGAAGATATTGTCTTTTGTTAATTATTTATTGATGCATGTGCTGTAATATGTCGTTGTAACACAAACATTTTTATTTATTAAGATTAGTCCTAAAATATACACTTGTTGACATAAATTTTTGAAATAATAAATAAATAAATGATAGTATCAACAATATATATTTTTTTAAAAGTGTTACCCCTCTCGCGTATCCCGCTCCCCGCCAACTTAACTCACTAGCGTGTACTAAACTCTCTAGTAGTCTACAGATTACTAGAGGTTTAGTACAGTTCATATTATAATATTTTATTTATCAAAAATTTTAATACAAAATGTAATTCATTTGTAGGCAGTAATTGAGCAATTTATGGAGACTTATCTTGTTATCGAACCAGCAACTTATGATTACTTAAATCACCTACGTTTGAATGCTACTTAATACAGTAATACTTACTACCTTATTTTTAGCTGACCATTTTGTTTACTCGCTACTGTACTTAATTAAATGTAAACCGGGCCTAAGCAATGTGGAAACCGGGCTTTAATCTGTGATCTACTTCTAGCAACATTCTTGCAACATTCAACTGTCAGCGAGATGTTTGTTAAAATAGAATTTAAGATTCGGAGATATTGTGATTAATTTAAACTAATTATTCTATGAAATGTTAATAATCTTCTCGTTTATACACATGAAATTTAATACCATGGAAATAATATTGCTGCTGTGTTCTCGGCTGTAGAAATGTTAATAATTGATGAAATATATCGACGTCAAGATGTTTTTCGGAAAAACTATTTTACTATTATTTTCCTTGATATGCCTCGTATCTGCTACACATATTAAAGGAGACTTCTCAACCCAAGAATTTTTCAAGTTCCTAGTCAAGTTTGGTTTTCAAAAAACGGACATACACTTCCAGAAGGAAACATATGGCTATATATTTGGTAATGTAACTGCCATGGGACATTTCAAATATCCTATAACATTTGCAGTGCTGGATAGGAAGCATTTCCTTCACTATTATAAGAGTCGTGATATTGTAAACAAAGAGCTGGCATGTCAAACTATGTTCCAACAACTTAATAGTTCAGCTTACCATCCCAAGTGTAATGCTTATGGTCAAGACCTATTCCGGAGAATACCCTGTCCCCAAGGTAAACTGTGTATAGACGAAGACATGCCATGGAATGTAATAAAATACAATCAATTTACATATGTTATTCAGAATACTGGTCAGCCTAGGTATGTGTTACTTTAATTTTTAAATATGACTTTTAATGTTATTATAATACTAGTTAGTAATCAAACTTTTTTGGCCTGAAACTTTGCTGCGTAAAAATTTCTATATCATGCGGGAACAGTACATTTTGCCAGGATAAATAGTATCCTATATTATGTTGTATGTAGTATGACTTAAAACTATTAAACAAAAGAAAATGTTTAAATCCATCCAGTAGTTCTAGAGATTAGTGCATACAACAGACAGACAACTTGTTTGTCAATGTCTCCTATTACTGTTCCTTAGCCACTCCTATTTTATGAAAATATTAAATGTTCAGGCTCACCAATTTGACTGTTTTATTTTATGTTTAGCTTCTTTTTCTTCTGAATTTTTTTTTCATTAAAATAACTACTGTTTACAGGTTCTGGTATGTTTCAATGGTAGCATGCTACTTGGATGAAGTTACATGCACATGGCATCACTACACAGGTGCTCCGACATCCAACAAGACACTAACAAATATTCCCCAAACATTACAATATGATTTCTGGCTTGTAAACGGGAGCCCTAACTTGTCACTTTACAACACCATGTTGTATCAATTCTCATTCGATAGACAGAATACACTAGAGCTGTATTTAGTGTTTTGGCTGTGTTATATTATACTGTTGCCAGTGCAAATTTATGCAGTTCGGTGAGTTTATTTTTGTGATACTTTTGTAATATAATAATGTCCCATGCATAGTTTACATTAGCCCAATACTGGTGGCTCACAAGTAATGATTGAAAATAAGTATAATAGAAAACCAGCACGTAATAGTAAACAGCTTGAAGCAAATGCTGGTGGCCCATCATAGCCAGTGTCTGCTTTATTTAACTATGCATTCCTTCAATGTTGCTTATTTTCATGAACAAATGACTATTGTGTCTTTAGGGTACCTAGGTAGGTCTCTAAGGATTTGTATAGCTTGCAGGAGTGTAGAGTGAAACTTGGTATATGGTCAGAATGGAAGTCAGAGCTCAAGTGCATTATTTCCAAAAATGTACTGCTTTTATTCAAACATTATTATTATTACAACTTTAGATATGAACAACTCGGTGTTGTATTGGGAGTATTCCATATATAACATAAATATGATACATATCCATTGACTTTTAAACCATTATATATCAATAAACAACAAATGTTTGTACATATAATGTTAGTTTCGTTTATAGATGTAGTCTGTAAGGTATTATTATGGGCAAATAAGCCTGGAGGAATGGTAAATCATATAAATAATATACTATGTATTTACAGAACTCAGAGTCATCCAGTGACAAAATTGTTTACATCCAGCCTAGTACTAGAGTTTATAGCACTATGCTTCAACGTATTGCACACTGTTAAGTTTGCCGCTGATGGAGTAGGCTTTCCTGGACTGGCTGTTGCGGGTGATATTCTAGATATAATGAGTAGGGTAAGTGTTCTATATATAAGTTTTTTTAATTTTACATACATGTAGTGGAGACTTTAGGAAGTAATAATAATTACTTGAGCACAATGCCATTGCAAAGGTTACAACTTCTATAATTACAAGACTCATAGGAAATATATATTTATTAAATCTTTATTAAGGACTCGGTTCACAAAAAGAAGCTACCATGTGGTCCTTGTAAGGCCACCAAACAACAATTTAACAATTTCTTACCTCTAAGCCAAACCTTACTAACTTATAAAAATTTATGGCATCACTAGATAAAGGTTCCAAAAAGTACAATATTACAACTCATAAGAAATATGGTGTAACATAGCTTTTATGGAATGCCAAAAAATGGTTTCTGTTATAAGGTTTCTACATTTTGTGCTTAAATATCATTTGCAATGTGTTAATTGATTTTCTTGTATTTTCAGACATTATTCATGCTTTTACTTTTATTGTTAGCCAAAGGTTGGGCTGTCACAAGGCTAGAGCTAACATATAAACCATTAGTTTTTGGAGTATGGATGGTATATGGGATAGTCCACATATTGCTCTATGTGTGGAACACTGTAAGTCACTTAATATGATTATTATAGCTACTTAAATTTAGATAATAACTCTATAATATATATAGATATAGGTATATACCTATAACAAAGGAATTTAATCACCAATACGTCAATTACACACTAGCATATTATGATATAAAATGGTATGCACCATTTTTCTTGATAGCTCGAAGCTACTAACTTTTTCATTACAAGGTTCAGTATGTAGGTGCAGACAAATAAAAGAAGGTAATCTTTAAACATAAAACTCTGTTTATTTCAGACGGAAGTAGACATAATAGAAGAAATAGATGAATACCAAACATGGCCAGGATGGCTTGTACTCACACTTAGAGTGGCCATCATGACGTGGTTTGTATTAGAGCTGCGAAACACTATGCTGTATGAACACAATATGGCTAAACTGAACTTCCTCCTACACTTTGGAGCATCCAGTCTAGTCTGGTTTGTGTACCTGCCGATTATTGCTTTAATAGCGCTCCAAATAAGTCCCTTGTGGAGGTTTAAATTTATTATAGGTGAGAAACAGTTCTATATTATTTACCACTGTAATTTGGATATATGTTTTTACCACCAGGTCAGGAATGACGAAGAACGATTGTCTAACTGGTTAATTGACGAACTGATCAATTTTTATTATGGACTTTCCTGTCATCAGTCTGGCGTCAGTCTGTCTGATAGGATGGAGTGATCCCAGATTGAGCGTTTACTACACAATTATGTTTAAGTGATCATACCAGCAATGAAACTTATTCATAAGAGATAGAGTAGATTGCAGGCATATGGGATTTGGTACATTCTTATTGTCTCACCGTAACTTATATTTTTTCAGGTATAACATATTCCGCCGACTGTCTGGCATTTTGTGTTATGGCACATCTTTTATGGCCAACTCGCTCAGAACAATACTTGTTGCTGACACCACCCAACTATACAGGTATTTTTTTCATATAACAATAAAGTGCAGCTAGGCCGACTTAATCAAATGATGAATGGCCTTTAAAGAAAAAAAAATAATAAAGTACTACTGCCTAGTATGTATGCATTTGTTGTTTTTTTTTATTTGTTGCAAAAAAAATTCAGTATGCAATAAAGTTTTTAACCTATAAGAGGAAATTCAAATTGAAAAAAAAATTTTGTTTGATAGTCCATTTATTGAGAAAGACTTTTGGCTAATATGATATATCGAATCTTGTTATGACCTTTAGGAACAAAAAATCCAAATAAAAATTTAGAGGAACTTTTCGGAACATTCGGAACCGGTTTTGAAATGCCGGTTTATATCGGCGATAAACCTATTTTATTCCGTTTTATGACTAGCGAAATAGCGAAGCTTTATGAGGGCTCGCGAGATTTTTAAAATGCTGTAAGCGTTGTCACCGAATACAATGGAAAACCCAATGGTTTGAGTCAATCAGACCTGTGTGTGTTAAATGTCAAAAAATCTAACAGATTTATTTATCTTTACATTTGCACATTTTAACTTATAGTCTTAGTAGTGCAATATTATTAATTTAATATTATCGATAATATTATTAGTATTTTAATTTTAAATACATCAAGCTATCTATGCTAACACCCAAGCCAAAAGCTCTTATAGTTTTTCCGAAAGTGTACAACCAACATGTACGGGAGTGGGATATAGAGGGTTCGCTTCGCTCGCCCATTATCCGGTTAATTGATATTGAATAAAAATTTATATATTTGTGGTTACCGGTTTTCATAAATAACGAACCAAGTTTTAAGGCCAAGTATTTACCAATATTAAGAACTAAGTTAATCGGTTAATATAAATCCTAATTTTATATTGACGTCATATCATTTGTGACAAGCCACTTAATTAAATGTAAAATGAGCCGGTTTTTTAATTTCATTCAACAAACCGTTATTAATAAAAATCCGGTGTAAGAAACAGTAGCTCAACACTAGTTTAGATTGATAGATTCCGATTGTCTTGTATGATCTTAACTGGTTTAAAAATGAATCGGTTTTAGACCTCTGAATAATAATAGCTGCTCCATGTAAGCATATAATATAAGATAATATGTACAGGTATATTGATTTATCTGTACAAACGCAAAAAGTTCTTGATACAATTGTAATGCATTATTTGTATGGTTACAGCCGGCATTGAAGAGCTCGACGAATTCGACGAGTCGCCGCACGTCGTCCACAGCGATACAGTCGCGTTGACCACAGAGGAGAGTATTAACGCTGATGAAGAGGAAGTCATATTTACGAGACCACAGAAAAACGGAACGGTCTTCTCATAGCGACCCACGTGAGGAACTGAAGTTTCTTGCACAGGGGCAAAGTTCGATGCTCTGCTAAATGTAGGTTGCTAGGGATGGTGGCTGATGATGATTTGATGACAAAGTTTTATTCATTGGTAGCTAAAGTGTCAGCTTCATTGTACGTACAAGAGTGACATCATAAGTGTGACCTTTAATGTGTGTAAAGATAACGCACCGCATGAGCAGTAAAAAGTAAAGTCGGCATCCCCGCAATTTACGTGATGTTTCTATGAATTTATTAATTTCAATATAATATAAAGATTATTATGATGTAAGGCTGCGAATAATGAACAAGGTAATATTGATAGGTTAATTGAAAACCCACTTTTACTGTACCTTATGATATGAAAAGACGCTAGGTTTATTTAACGACCAATATACAAACTGCAAACAGTGCCACCTAGACTTGACTCAATAGACTATTATTATTTATCGAAATATTATGCTGTTAAATTATTTGATGTAAAATTTCAGTAAAATAAACATTTTTCATGTTTAGATGTGATTTAATAAAAATAAGTTTTATAATTATTACATTAAAATATTAATAATTGTAAACCTTGAAGCTCTTAAATTTATGCTTGTTTATTTAAAAGAAATCATGTATGCTATTTATTTATTTGGATATGCTTACTGATTAAAATAATTTATTATAATAGTTGTTAGACATTGCAAAGTTTATTTTGAAAGTCTTTGCAAGATGAAAAAAGCTAATTCCAAATGGGTTTTTACTGTTTTAATGGCCTGTTTCACCGCTTTGTTTGACAGATTTTGAGTAGAGAATCTGTCAAAAAAGTTGTGGGCAGCCTAACAGATTAGACATCAGTAAGCGGTGAAACAGGCCCTAAGACTCTTATTTTCACTGCCTAGTCAACTTGTCCAGAATATACTCTTCGTTTTGAATTATGTACCAGAATTATTTGTTCTCGTTTTTGTTGTAACAATCATTATGCTTTAAATTATTGCATTTGTCTTATAAAATGTATAAGGGTCTGAACTTAAAATATGAAACTCTCGGTCAGTATTATTTGCTTTGCCATCATAATAACATTTACGTATATTAATATTTTGAGAGTAAATTTGCAAACAACAATCCAATCGCTGCATGTGTTTTTAAATTAGTTCTACGTAATATTACAACTTATAAGATAAATCTTTATAAAATGTAGATTTAAGAAATACTGAACTGATTTTAAATGTTAAAATGTAACACTTTATAAAAATTGGTTCCTTTTGTTACTTATACACAGTTTATAGAAATAACATAATAACTAAAAAATTAAGTAACTGAAGTGCCAATTTTTTTGTCATCAGCTAGAATAGTATATGGTGAATGATATCATACATGCTAAATGCGGAGTCATTATAAGCAGCACTGAGCACACAATTTTCGTGTACCCATTTGTGCCCGATAATAGGAAAATAGTCATAATTAATTTTCAATAGTATAAAACAACTAAAATAATAAAATAGACAAACCGACAAGTCTGTGTCTTTTATCTATTGCCTAAACCTCTACACTGGTTCAACTTAGTGCAAAAAATGTGGTACCAAAATTTGGAATGCTAAAAAAAAACTTTCCACATTTTTATATAGAGGACTATTGAGTACAGACTTAATGTGCTAAGTGTTAATTGTGCTTCAAACCGTCTTAAAACAGTAAGACAAACAGTTATCCTACCTAATTTTCTTAACATAAAAATCGATGTTGCAATAACAGTTTCTTTTAATGTAAACGAAGTTGCTGGCATTTTTTTTTGAGAAATAAAATCTTTAACCATATATGACATCTAGTTTTACCATGTTAATAACAAAATTTTAAGTGTAAAGAAGCAGTGTACGATTTGGTATGATAAATTGTTATTCATTTTTATCGAAGATAGCTAAGAAAGCGCTTTGTCTCGACCCCTTTTAAAAACGAATCCAAAATATATAGTTCTTGTGTGCGTGTTTGTCACTGAACTCCTCCCAAACGACTGGACCGATTTTAATGAAATATTTTGTATGTATCCAAGGGGACTTGAGAATTGTTTAGATTCACTAATCAGGACCGGCAGAACAACGTGTCGGGTTCGCTAGTTTTTATAAAACTAAGACGAGTACTAAGAAGTTTAAAAATAATTTGTATACTTGTTTTTATTTTAAGATAAATATCAATTTCATTTTTTGAATATTGTTATTAAGCACTCCCAGGATGCAATGAGAGCATTTGGGCATTGCTTATAGCAAACGATAAGCTATGAATGTTGTGGGTATGCTAAAGCTGTATACTGTATAAGCTATAAGCTTGGCCAGTGGGTAAGCAATTTTGCTAATTGTTCAGTGTTTAATTTTTTTTTTTCAATTTTTGTGAAAAGCACACGTTAGCGGTTAGCCCTATAGAAGTAGGTTTCATGAGTTTTAAAATTTTTGTGACGTAATTAAAATGTAGATTCAATTACTTTATAATTGTTAGAGGTTAGACAACGGAATAAAATATTAAATTGATATTTTCATCACATTAGTACGTAATAATATTGAAAAATATGTGTTTGTGGTCAAGTGCACTGGATGTCGGTGATTTTAATGTAATAATAATGAAGTTTTTATCAAATAGATGGGAAGTGCATTCAATCGGCTTGGTGGTTTTAGTGATGCGTGTTGGCACTAATCCCAAAATGATGTCTACAGATGTTAGATATCGTAAACAATTTATAGAACGTTATAAAACAGTCTCGCCGTTATTCTACTGTGTGTACATAATATTTTTATTATAGTTTAGGAACTTTGTCTAGCATTCGTACAAACTGCATTGTAAAATTATATAAAACCTATTAACTAAAATCTGGGATATGTTGTAACTTGTATATTAATAATTTAGTTGTTATGCGTTACGATATTTTACTTTAAAGAACCCTAACAAGTAACTTGTCAAATATCTATAGGTTACTGTAATGAATGTTCCTTACACTTATGATGTATGTACAATCTGAGAAGTTGAAATAGATACAGACTGTGGATCTAAGTAATTTGGTCAGGATGGACCTACGTCATTTTGTCTGAATACATATTCAGACAAAATGACGTAGGTCCATCAACTGGCTCTCTTTCAATTTCCCAGTTATACATTTGGATTGTATATTAAATAGAGTACAACTAGCTTATGTAAATGAGAATATGTATATTATTATTTAGTTTATAAACGTACTGCACGGTACTTACTACTGAGATAGATACTATAATTATTAAGAGTTACCGCAGAGTAATTATGGGTATAGAAAATGATTTAAAATAGAGAAAAATGCTAAAATAAAATTCCTTTTTGACAAAAAATAAATTGTATCGTCTCATTGTATTTTCTAAAATCGTAAAAAAGAAGCAATTTAATTTTGTCATTTTATGTTAATTCTTTCCATAATTTACAACAAAGTAGAACGGGTCTATTAAGTAGTACCTAACAGTAACACAGGATGATAAAAGTATGTATTTTCCCACTTGTTTAATTCCCGATCGAAATGATGTATCAAAATGTAACGGTTCAATAGTTCCCATTCAGTACCTGCATTGGAACAAAATGTTATTGGTCTTCCTGTTTTCAGCCACAAAAACGTTGTGGTAACTTCGAAATAATTATTGTGAATTCCATCACACACATTTTGTGATAAATTACAATTATTAGCCTGTTTAGATAAGGTAAAGTTATATTTTAAACATTATTGTCATTAAATAGGTATAGTAGAAATATTTGTAATGTGGTCTATTTCCAAGGGGCTATTACTTTTACAGAATTAAAAAATGTTCTCAATATGCTGTGATCAAATATTATGAAGATACAGTTGCCGTTTAAAAAGTGGCATCTGCACCTATTAATTGCTCCGAGGTCGCGATTTTTTACCATTTTACGATTGTGAGCTTTAACTCATTAAAATAAGTTTTATTTTTCAATACATTTCATTTTGATTTAAGTTGTTTTGTATCAGATACTCTTGGTCTCATTATTTTATTCAATTTTGAAGAAATCTGTGTGTGTCAGTAATATTTGAAGTCAACAAGTCATAAAAAAATCAACATCGCGTATAGTTTAAACTTGAACGTCTTGTTCTAAAATCTACCAAGATCGTCCCACTGTATTGTCTGGAATATGTAAATAACTTTTAGAGCAATCGTCATGTTTGGCTCAAAGGACCATTACGAATATCGAAGCCTCTCGAGAATGGACGACATAACATTAATGTTTTGAGTGTTGTCAAGTCAATAATTAATACCTATTGTCTTGTGCTATTTTATTTTACCGCGCTGCTTAAAAGGCACTGGTAACACTGTGAAATTACGAATAAAATTTATAACTTCTATTCAGACTTTTCATTTCATATTTTGCCTGCTTTATGTTAATTCATTATTTGACCTATTTGGATTTTTGGTACGAGTTTTTTAGGAAAATGCTTTTAGAAAAAAAATAAATTCAGAATCAACAACAATAATTTATTTATTCACATGTAGCTACATACATAGAATATTTAAATATAGTGTCTAAATAAAACAGCTCACACAACACATCATTTGAAGGAAGTAATCACAATAAATTGATAATCAAAAATTACCCCAGTAAAATAGACAAAAGTTATAATATCTAAAATATGATAAAAGGCATAAAGCTGAATGATATAGCACGTATATGAAACTGGCAATGCCGCATGGAATGTAACTACTATCACGAAAGTTGATTAAACTCAGATTTGGCGGGCCTTAGTAATTTGGTCGCGTTATGTCAAACACCACTTCCGACCAATCAATCTCCTTGATGGTGTTATTAAACCGTAAGAATTTGACTCAATGATAGAAGTGTTTTCGTTCATAAATCGATCAAAATTAGACAGCACTATTGGTATTTATATGATATGCTACATATGGCTCCGGAGTTCGGACACCTATAAATAACTCTGTCATCTACGGTATTGAGTATATTTGGACATATAGCTTAAATGCGCCAAGTAGGTATAGGAGTTATCACAGCTTCCAGTGTAGGTACTTATATGTGATACATACTGCAAATAATGATTTTGATCGACAGAATTTCGGAAATGAATCATCATATTCTTTGTAATATGAGTTACTGTTTGGAGTGTGTACACAGGTTAGCTTTATAGTATCAATATCATTTTAAGGTTTTCACAATATCTCTGTAATGAATAGTTATTATTTCTAAATCGTGCTAATCTTCAGCTCTACGCTATCATTTATACCATCTTAAGCATAATCGACTGGGTTAACCGTAATATTTTAATTTCGAAAAGATATATACATTTTTATATTGGTAACATTGAACAAGAAAATATTATTATCGTTATGATTAGCTTAGACAATTAATATTTATTATCGTGTAACAATTTTGACCTAATAGAAGGCATAGTTTAATAGGTAGGTAATTCCGTGGATTATGAAGGTACATTTAATAGAGCTATTTCCATTATAATTCACTTAACGTTTCCTATTACCTAATAGGTCAAAATTGTGATTCAACAGAAGTACGTATTTCAAATGACTTTGACCTCGCGTATGAAGCCACATAACAACAAAACAAGGTAAACATTTTCAAGAGAAGACAATTAAATACCTTTAAAGCGTAAACGGTAAGCGTGTTGTTTTCATATCCACATAATAATGCTCCTTTCGCATATTCCAAGAACGGTAATCCTCCTCAATATCAGCGGAATGTGACGAAACAATTTGTATGGCGAGGCATTACAAATTACAATCTCATGTTAAATAGAATACGTTGCAGAACTCAACATTCCTGGAATACGCGAACGGGCATAAACGACACGTTCCACTAATTTATACCAGTTATCACTCAATTTGACGACTATCATAAAGCTTCTATATCTATTCTAGTACAGAAAAATAAACCAATAAACCTAATACTGTTAACAACGTAGATGATCTATCACATTATACACGGGTTATTTATATAACTAGATAATATTAGTAGTGTTAAGTTCCTATGATTAACAATATTTTTGCTTTTACGAAGCATTTGTGAATATTTTACAGTCGGCATTTAATGAGATCCGTTTCACTATAATTAGAGGCATAATTACTATTTATAGCTCGGATAGGTATCGGTACTGGGTACCGATTATGGAGTTAAGTTTGTTCAATCAATATTCGTCCCGCCAATTAGCGATTACGTCATAACGTTTTAAATAATTTGACTGACAAGTATTTTTACCTAGAACATAGTTAATGAGGACGTTAATATTATTAATAATAACAAAATAAATCGAAATATAACTCACAAATATTACTCGTAGTTTAACTATTTATAAAAGATAATCTATTTCTAGCCTAGAAACACAATTCAAAACATTAATTGGTAGCACTATTGCTTGCTTAAAATATAAACATCTGAAACTTAAAATCAAACTCAACGCTCTCACACCTTTGATACGCTTAGCATGGGATAGAGCATTGTTGCGTTCTATTCTTGGCGTGATAGTTCCCAGCGTCTGCTCATAAATTCTTGCCGACTTACGTTGATATCAGAAAACGCATTTGATACATTTGGAGCCGGTCAAAATATTCGTAGACCTGGTTACGTCATAATGGCCCAGTCGTGTTACCAATTACTACAGCCCAGTCTACAAATATTTTCAGCGTAAATTAGATGTGATTTTATTATAACCATGATCTTATATATAGAAGCAATTCCAATTACTATATCTTAATAAATATTTTTCCTAGAACTTTGTCTACAACTACAAACACAACACTTAGAAGTAGGTAAGAATAATTTTAGTCTTAGTCAGAATTAAAACAGATGGAAAAATAAGATAAAACAAAATATAATTAGTAAAAGATCAACAATACATAATTCTGTAGAACTTTTCGAAGTTCTACGTAGGTACTTAGTGTTGTCGGTACTAAAATAAATAGTGTAAACGTAAAATACTATAAAGTAAGATATTTTGGTGTGATAATAACGCTAGACAGAAAAATAAGTCGTGCAAATGGAAATTTGAAACTCTTGTATCAAAATATAATTGATTTGTAAATGAAATTTACCTATGAGGAATGCTTGTCACCTTTTATATATTAGTATTTAGAAGTTAAAAGAAATAAATCACGTTAATGTAAAAAGTATTAAAGTCTAAGGGCCTGTTTCACCGCTTACAGGTAGTTCTTCTTTTTAATTTATGGCTCCTTAGTGATACAGATAGTTTATCCACAACTTCATTTGACAGATGGTGTATGAAGAATCTGTCAAAAAAGTTGTGGATAGCCTAACAGAAACTTTATCAGTATGCGGTGAAACATGCCCTAAATGTACCCGCAACGTCCAGAACTTAAATAAAGGATCATAAAAGGGTAAGTCATGGTAAATGCGCAAAAACAATATTATATTATGAAAATAGACATCTATAATACATACCTTACAATTCAAAAAATAATTAATCTACCCGCAATGCCACTTAAAATTTATTTTATGAATACTAGAGACAGAATGTTTTGTTTTTAAAAGGGCTCGTTCTTTGTCCGTTATGTATTTGGACTAACTATTGGAACCTTCGTTTGATTGTCTAAACTTGCACAATGGTGTTATTTAATTCTAATATAAAGAATATATAATAAAATATAAAGAAGAAGGTAATAAAAATATGATGAGAAAAAAATATCTAATAATCCCCACACCTGTATACCTCACAGGTACCACAATGCCATTAATGATAGAAATCGTAGGTTGTATAAGATATATATTATAAATCGCAATGTTATCTATCGAAGTTTTTAACTTTTGCAACGACACATATGAGTTGAAAAGTAGTTTACTTATGATAATAAAATTCTTTATTACGTATAAAAGTATACTAGAAAATGTATTAAAATGTAGACAAACTTAGCTTGGACAATGTTATATTTTGAAATACAAAAAATATGTCAATTATTATTTTTAAATACAACTATAAAATAATATACACATTTTTAAATCTTTATTAAATTTAGGATTAAAGTAAGTCTTTCATAAAATATAAACTGTCAATGTTAAATTTCACTTCATTAAAAATTCAAGTAGTCCAATATGCCCCTCTACTAATAGATGATTAGAGACACAACCCATGTATGACATAATATCCCCTGTGTCCTGACTGAATAATTGCAACAATTTATCCCTCCCAGGACGTCAAACAATTATTTAACCAATTATTTAATAAAACTCCAAGGTAGCTGTACAATAAGATCAGAAGTTCACTTTTTAAAATTTATCGATACTAAAAAATTATAATGCAGTCCAGCTCAGCCATTTATAAATTGTGTAGTGAAATGTGAGTCTAAATCGCGGTAGTAGGAGTTTACAACATTTTTTGAACGGGTCTTAATGACGTCTATAATTGAGATGTGGGCAGGGTCAGAAAAACTTTTAAAAACGGTTTTTCAATTGGGGTCTTGCACCCTTTTTTTTCTTTCCTTCCTATTTTCCTTCTCATTTTATATCGGTGAAATAGAATGTTTGAAGGGCAGACTGTTTTCTTTATTTCAAAGGTTGAAACCTATAGTACGTATAATCATAATATTATTCTAATCCGTAAATATTTTAAGTAACTTTTAATTTTTACGAAAAATATTTTAAGTTTATAATTTTATTACGAAGAATTTAATTCTCATTATTACTAAAAATTGCAGAATTATGATAGCAATATTAAAAATATTTTTAGAAATGATTTTTTTAAAGATATTATAAGCAATAATTCTATAAATACATATTTTATTACACGTACTAGGAATACTTGATGCTTAATTATTTGTAAAATGTACATAATATTAACATCAGAACACCTTTTTATAAAAGAGACGACCACATTTTGCGTAAGGACTAGAATGTTTTGAAAAAGTTTTAGAGATTCCCCAGCCTTATAAGTAGTTTTCAAGATTAACACTAAGTATATCGACATTTAATATAACCAAGTAAGAATTAGATAACCAGTAGATATAGATTTTTAAAATTTATAATATTATGTCAATTAGGTACTTGGTGACATTAAGATTATAATATTGTAACACATTAGCGCAACTTATGCTCATAGAATCTATACATAGATTTCGTTTCCTAAATATAATTAATATTTAATAAATAGCTTAATGGAAAGAATTCACTTACACATTTAATAAGAGAAATAATTATCATGTTTAGGAACCAATAGCGAAGTCCCAAAAATTATTCTGATACACAAAAATATTCATTGAACTACATACTAAAATATTATTGCAAAGTCAAAAATGACTAACGTCGATTTCGAGGTGCAGAAGTACTCACCGGCGCCAAAAGTCTTCGAGGCACGAGCAAACGAGCATTGCCTCTAGCAGGCCTCACTGCGCCAGGCTGCTTCAGGTCCGCAAGGTGCGAAGCGTAGCCATCGTTCAACGTTGTAGCCATATTGTTATATTTCTTGCTTATACGACCTATGGCATATATCTGTTTCTGAGACAGACCGCAGTTGTTGTAGACGTTTATATCTTTTCCCGAACCATACGCTGCACTAAGAATGATCCCGTGCTCGTTGATGAGGCTATTCAAGTGAGCCGCCTTGTGACCCAAGGGATCAGTCGAAAATCCATCGGAGAAGAATACTAAGCCATGTGGGAAGTTATGCTCGGCGAGCCATGATACGACCTTTCTTTGTTGCATATCAGGTCGTCCCGTTATATACAATATCAGATATCCAAGGTCTTGCCAGAATCTTACGACGTCTACAGCTCCAGCTCTCACTTTAGGATCGCGCCCAGTGACCGAAACACTAGCAGTGAAGGATCCATCAATGCTGAACACTACACATTCTGTTTGCGGCGGAACGACAGCGAGATGGAAGTTGCAGCTGGTATGGTCTCCTCGGACGACTACCCGTACAGGATAAATACCACAGCCCACACTCTGCTTATCTGTCAAAGTATATGTTATTCGCCCAGTCTTATCTGTCATGACGGTCGAAAGCAATATCCATTCTCCAGCAGGAGGATCTTTTATCATGTGTATGTCAACTTTTTCCCCAGTTAGAGTTATCATATCTAAGGGGCCATACATGAATCTAGCCGTAAATGTTTGAGGACATCCTTCCTTTACTATAACATCATTTGCTCGGTGATTTGCTGCAACATTTTTTAGTTTCACCGAAGTTCGCTTTTTCATCCACTTCTCTTTATCTTGTCCAGGCTTGAACATCAAACTCTCTTTATCGTCAACTTGGTTATATAAAGCTAGATCAAAATGACCAACTTGTCTTAGAATGAACGCAATAACATCAGAACTCTCCCAATAGCTTGCATGGAAAAGGTGGGGTAACGCATTTGTCGGGAAATTAGATAATCCTTCTGGACAATATAGGGCATAGTCCAATCTCTTTGATCCCCACCATTTGAGTTGAAGAGCATTCATGGTAATCAACGGAATATTGTCAACAAGTCCACTAACAGTACTCTGTACAGATGCTTCAGAAAGCCGTCTAAGTACTGGGGTAGGAGGCATCTGCAAATGATCTCCAAAAAGGGCTGGATGACTCTGTATCAGCTCCAGTAAATGATATGGTTGTCCATTTCCTAAAGGATATTTTGTATATCTAGCAACATTGATCGGAGGCAAGTTTGAAAATCTTGCAGACAAAAGAGGTTCCAATCTCGAAGCTACAGGATCAGTAGGATGAAAAAGATTATAAACTTGTTGGGCAGGTGGTTTTATTATGTCCTTTGTCTTATCATCGGACATTTTTCTAGATGCTATTATGAGTGACAATGGGCTACCAAAAGTGAAAAAATCACTTACTTCGAATTCCAATTTGGTTTGATTATCACTTGCAGTTGAGGATCTTCTTCTGGGTGTAGGAGCTTGAAGATGAGATTTGTTAATGTAATTTTCAGTAGGCTCATTAGGAATAGTTATTTCAGTATCAAGTATACTGTTTTCACTATCGTGGCGTGATTGATACTGCAAAGAGCGACATAAGGCATCATATGCTAAAACTGACCCCATGCTGTCGCCTACGATACATACTTGACCATTAAAACCTTTACCATCTTCTGACTTGATAAAGTCATTGTAAACAATATTAGCCGAATTAATTGTTTTTGTTACATACTCACAATATTCTGGAGAAGATGTAGCAATAAGAGGAATAGCACCAATTGGAATTAGATCATTTGTAAGTGATGGGGTTTCAACTGTTGAAGGTGAACAGTCAAAACTATATGGACTTAGTGTGGATAATATACCAAGAGCTTCAGTACAAATAGATGGACATGACACCAATTTTATCGTAATATGACCCACTAGTGTTGGATAGTGCTGTCGCATTACAGATTCAAATGCTCCTTTAAATGTAGTAACATCAGATTTCTTAGCAGTCATGTCAACATTTGCATCTAGCACGCTTCCAGCATGAAACACAAGAATAAGGACTGTAGTTGAACAGGTACTGTGTACTGGTGTATCAGGACAGCCATCCATACTCTGATGACTATGCAAAGTAGGCATTCTGCGGGATCCTCTTTCCGAGGTTACTCTTTTCAAGAATGTTGGGTTAAATATACTATCTTCTTGATTGGCTTCATTTTGGCTAGGAGATATATCTATATCTGCTTCATCTAAGGAACACATGGAAGACCATTTATTAAATGTAGATTCACAATCATAAAATTCATCTTCTGAACCAGTTTCCGTTTCAGATTCTCTGACAAGTGTTTCCATTCTCCAGTTAGCACTTTGATTAGCATTTTTATTGAGAGAACCAGATGATGAAGATCTAGTATTTGTTTTTGAAGGGCTTTTGGATGCTATTGGAGTGCCTTCAGGGCTTAATTGCTCTGGAGCTACTTTGTCAACGTCATGTTTTTTGACTGATTGAGGACTTGCTGTCTCCTCATTCTTTTCCAAGCTGCTCATTGTGGCGGCAAGTGACTTGGAGTTTTCCTCAGAAACATCAGTTTCTTCGCCTGTCTCTCCAGCCATTTTCTTCTGTAAAGCTAGCTGAGTTTGCCTCTCAATTTCTCTTATATCGTCCATTGTCAACCCATGCCACTCATCTTGCCATGCCCATGCTTGCCTATGTGCTCTGAGCATAGTTTTTCTTAATGCGACATCGTGAATGAATTTTTCTAGCTTTGTTTGCATTCCCCAGTATCGGAATTCCACCCTACATAATTTATAAGCGCACATCAGAGATTTTCCATTTGGCAAAGGTTGAGTTTTCCCCTGCACTTCGCTCCAATAATCCTCAAGCCATGTATCCGTTAAAGGTCCTCTATTGCACTTTTGGGAGATAAACAGCTTTGGATCTTCCTCTCTAATATAATCAGCACCGTAAAGTTGATCTTTAACGACATCTATAACATCTACAATTCGGTTTTTTAAATCACTACCCTTTAATTTAAAAACATTTTCTTGGTGGCCGTTGTCAGAAAAGTAATAGGTTTCAATTTCTAGTGAGAACTTTTCTACAAATGGGCATGTATAACGAGTTTTTGTATATGGATAAGCATTCCATGCTTCTTCAGATACTGTTAAAGCTGATTTAGGTAATAAACTCTTAAACCATCCAGGTAGATGGCTACCAACATGGTATATTTTTTGGGTATATTGACCACTCCCACCGGGGCCGTTTTCATAGGGTTCATTTACAATAATTTCAACACCACTCCCTTCTCCTGAGCTTTCTTCCCTACTTTTCTTAGCAATCATATACAGTTGAGCGATGCGATACTCTTCAACTGTTAGAGGCAAAGGTATTCTATACTCCTTGATCAACATTTTTACTGTTTATTAAAACAGAATCTGAACTTTCTGTAACAAAACAATAAAGAACTCTGAGATGTTGTTTTGTGTCATATATGTTAATGTACGTAAAACAAACAAGGAACAGGTAGAATTGAATAGATTTTAATTAATTTTGTACATTATTTTATTCTTGTTATATAGAAATGTAAAGGAAAACTTGATTTATAAAAAGAGACGCGAATAGTTAATATTTTTAATAGGCAAAACAATTTATCTAGCGATTTAAATAAACAATTTTAGAAATATTTTTTGGCGAACTTTTCCAATTTACCAATAGCATACATGTCTTAATTACATTTCTACGCAACAAATTTAATTAATTTTTTCGGATAACAGTACATTCAAGAAAAAACATGTTGAGCTTACCTTTATCTTCATTGTCACTTAAAACACTTATACCTTATTGGTATTTTAACGTTTTCACAATTAATTTAACCATTTAAACATTTTTTTAAGGAATTATTAAAAAATCAACACCACTCCACACACAAGCAATGAACTTTGACATTTACGAAAGCAAATATTTTAAGTCGGAACGGCACAAGCGCTGGCTCAAAATTTAATCGATTTTCCGTTTCTTTATATCTTTCCATGGTTTCTAAGAATTAATTTCCTACCGTAGTCATTTAATTTGCAGAAATTATGTAAACAGGATAAATTTTATGCATTATACTTTTTACTGACAATTTGAATATAATTACTTCCAAAAGTTTCTTAAGTTACAGAGGGATGTATGCATCAAACGGAACGTAAGCACCGCCGCCGTATTCATAGTAGAGGTTTTACGAGTATTTAGCAAATATTTATATTCGGTTTTCGGCCACTTTGCTATTCGGCATTCGTCCGAATACAATAAACAACTTAACACTCCTAAGTATGGTAGTCATAGTCATTATAATTTATGTTTTATAAATTTATCTCGCATTTCACAGTATTAGTTAAAAGGAAAGATTTTATTTGTACCCGACTGCTCCAAAAGGAGGGTCATGTTTTTCGAGTTCCGTTCCGTTCCCTTACAGCCTGTCCGACATGATGCATTTTAATGTATGGGGAATGGGGATACGTAGTATCCCTTACTAGTCTGTGGTATTGAGTGTCGTTAAATTCGTCTTGATGCCGCGAGTGATACTGGGTAAACTATCCATATACATATAATAAATCTGTAAAAATGAAAATTTTGTTCATTAAAAATATTCACAAAATGATAAGCAATATATTAAATTAATGATAATGTCTTGCAATGTCGATATAGAAGCTAAAAATCGTCACTTTGTCTATCTTGCTGTAGAATGGAACATATTCTCGGATGCTATGCTAAGACTGCTGGTGTTAAAAACATTTTCCCAGAAGCCTTGTAAGGGGAACAAAGAGGGGAGGGGAGTGGCAACACACGTAGCTATAATATATATTTATTATAAAAATACTATGAATACTGGCAATATCTGGTAACATCATGCATCATAAAATAACTTAGAGAACATAAGCACTGTAAACTTTTGTCATGCCAATTATTATGGCTAGAGTTTGATTTACTCATTAATAGCTTTCCATCAGGTGACCCCGTTTGCCCATTTTCTCCCTAGTTTTTTAAAAAATAAATAATTTTGACGGCACGAATGAGCCGGCTCGACTAGAGAAACACGGCCTCATAGAAAACAGGCGTGAAACATCAAATAGCGCTGAGAGATGCGTCTCGTCGAGTGCAAGAGTAAACTCATGAATTCGACGAAACGCCCAACTTCCCTACAAGCTACATCTAATATCCAATCCCTATCCCCGTAGCCTATTCCATCATTAGGAGTTGTGTTGTTTTTTTAAGTTTTTGCAAACCTGTTCAGTACTTTCTACGATTATTCGTAACAAACAATACAAAAATACAAATCTTTTCTCTTTATAAGTAGTGTAGATTTAGATTTTTGGTAAATTAAGGGTTATAATGCACCATTTACTCGGGCACCCGCGCACCAACATGCCAAGGCTTGGACGCTTAACATAAACATACCAACACACTACACACA
>JAOTAV010000030.1:517606-533128 GCA_026546445.1 Cyclargus thomasi | reverse complement strand
GATGGAGTTTTGGAGGGGAACACAAAATAGCACGTTTCTTGAAATCGTATCACTTGTCCACACTTGTGCATAACAACAAATGTTTAATATTCGACATTCTACCATTATCACACATTAAAAAACCGAAATAACACAAATTAAACAAAAAATACAAAAACACAACGTCACTCTCTGAAATCCCCGCCAAAACTCCTAGCTTCTTTTTATAGCGATTCGCGCTACGGATTTACGAGGGCAGTCCGATAAGTACTTAGCCTCGCCGCCCGGTGGTGCTACGATCGCAAAGAAACTTTACTATTTTATAATACATCCTTGTAGGCGGCTACTGTCAAAATTTCAGCCATTTAGGATTATCTTTTTGTTTTGAGAGCGCGAAGAAGCTACTTTGTTGGCGAATTTTATAAAAATGGAAAAAGAGCAATATCGGTCGGTGATTATATTCTTGTTTTTGGAAGGGAAATCGCGCAGCGAAATCAAAAAGCGCTTGGATGCTGTATACGGTGACTCATCTCCTTCGATGGCGACCGTCGAAAATTGGTTTAACAAGTATAGACGTGGTCACACTTCAGTTTTGCATGAGCCACGCCCAGGTGTTCTAAAAACAGCCACGACAGTCGAAAATGTCACCAAAATCCATGATCTCGTGTTGGCGGACCGCCGATTGAAGGTGCGTGAGATAGCTGAGATAGTACGCATCTCAAAAGACCGCGTAGCGTAGGTCATATCCTGCATGGGAAATTGGGTATAAGAAAGCGGTCGGCTCGATGGGTGCCGCGTTTGCTCATTGCTGAAAACAAGCGCAACCGTAAATCCATATCAGAACAGTGTTTGATACTCTTTCAACGCAATCCGAAGGAGTTTTCCGTCGATTCGTCACAATTGACGAAACTTTACCCAGCGCATGTGCCCCGAAAAAGGCAAAGACGGTCCTATCAGCCGGGAAGATGATGGCTACCGTTTTCTGGAATTCGCAGGGTGTGATTTACGACTACTACCTGAAGAAGGGCAAAACGGATACAGGGCTCTACTATGCTGAACTATTGGATCAATCCGACCTCAAATTGCAGAAAAAACGGCTCCATTTGGCGAAGAAAAAAGTGCTTTTCCATCACGACAACACAGCGGCTTACACATCCGCCATCGCCACAGCCAAATTATTTGCATTAGGCTACGAACAGCTGCCCTATGCACTGTGTTCTCCAGATTTGGCACTATGTGACTTATTTTTATTTCCAAACTTAAAAAAGTCACTCGCCGGTCAGAAATTTCATTCAAATGAGGAGGTTATCACTTATCGCTGCCATAGAGGCGCATTTTGCAGACGTCAAAAAATATATATTTTTCAGAGGGGTTAAAAAAGTTGGAGCATCGCTGGATCAAGTATATAGAGTTGAAAGGAAATTATGTAGAGAATTAAATTTCAATTTTTCCAAAATTTTCTTTTTCCTTTAGTGGGCTAAGATCTTATCGGACTGCCCTCGTATAACCATGGCCAGTGTCGAGTACAGGCGGGAAATCAATTTTCTTGGTCCAATAACAATTTTAGCAACGTTATAATATTTCGTCAAGTCTAAAGTCTAGTCAAAGACAAGATAAATCGTCAGTGCAGTACAAGTGTCAAGTCAGTGAATTTAGTAAAGTGGTACACGCTTTACTTTCTAATGGAGTTTTGGAGGGATACCTAAAAAATAGCACGCTTCTTGAAGTTGGACCACTTGCCCACACTTGTGCATGTAATCGAATATTTAATGGTTGATATTCTACCACTATAACGCATTAAAACCCGAAACAACACAAATTCAGCGAAGAAATACAAAAACACAACATCACTTTTTCACGTCCCGCCAAAACTCCTTCTTCATCTTTATATGACGTTACGGCTATTTGCACTCGCCTTGTCTTGAATGTTAGCCGCTTGCAAGAGTCTCGCCACGAGAGTTTCGCCCGAGAATGTGTAGCCTCCATAAAGTCTAGACTAGACTTTATGGAGGCCAAGAAAAATCATCAGTCAAAAACGTCATATCAGTCAATTTAGTAAAGTGGTTAACGCTTTACTAAAACTTCCGATGGAGTTTTAGAGGGATACATAGAATATCACCTTTCTTGAAGTTGTGTCACTGCCCACACTTGTGCATGACAACGAATATTTAGTGATTGATGAAACTGAAACAACACAATATTAGCGATGAAATACAAAAACACGACGTCACTTTTTCACATCCCGCCAAACTACAAAGCTTACACTTCATAGATAAATAAACAAATTTGATGGAGAGTTTTTAATTTTAAATTATTGAGGCTGAAAACTCGCCGAGAGCTCTTGGACTAAAGTTTCGTGCGAGTGCCCCTCACCCGAGTGACAGATCTCACTGTGTCTTGGCCAAAGTGTACAGCCGCCATAAGAGGTAAAGCTACGTCTTTTCTGTAGACAGGTTTTTAGCTGCTTTTAGCCTGTTTCTGTTTTTGCTTCTTGAATCTTGAGAGTCAACACGCAAGATTATTTTGATCTTGAAATGCATAAATCGAGTGCATATAAATATATAAAAAAAGGATAAACCACAGACAAAATTCAAAGACAATAGACATAACGACATTTGCTCTACTCTTTAGCTGTTTCAAGCATCTCGAAAACGACGAAAACAACGGGTTAGTGTCTAGAGAAGTGTAATTGTCCGATTGCGCCGCAATTTTTATAATCCGGTAAGCTAATTAGTAATATTGATATTTGTTTGCATAAATAACAATTTCTGAATGTTTTCTAAACAAATTCAGTAGTTAATGGCTATTGCGAATGTCATTGTTGATAGTACGGGTGTGTGCTTACACTAGATTTTAGATACCTAAAAAAGTGAGAATATAACCAAGCAACAGTACTAACATGTTTTTTTGGTTAAAATTTAAGTTTATTCTCGACCAGTTTTCAATTTATTTAGTACTGTTTATGGTGGCAATGTTAATTTCAATAAGAGGTTAGATCAAGTAAGAGCTTGGATCATCTAATTATATCTTTTTTTCTTTCAGGGTTTCGTCAGATGAGGAATGATTGTGATTAATTACTTAGACTTATTATAAAGGGATCAAAATTTAAAGTACTTATAGCAGCATGGCAACTTTAGAGCAGCAAGCTTCAAAACTTTTAGATTTCAATCAAAAGTTAGATATTAACTTACTGGAGAATATCGTCGGATGTTTCTATTCCACTGTCGGAGATCAACAGCGCGTCGCACAAGAAATATTAACCGCCCTCAAAGAGCACCCAGATGCCTGGACTCGGGTGGATACTATTCTTGAATATTCACAAAATCAGGAGACAAAATACTATGCCTTGCAAATATTAGAACAAGTTATAAAAACGCGATGGAAAGTGTTGCCCAGGAACCAGTGTGAAGGTATCAAGAAGTACATTGTGGGTCTAATTATCAAAAACTCTTCTGATCCTGTTACAATGGAAAACAACAAGGTATATTTAAAAAAATTAAATATGATCCTTATACAAGTTCTAAAGAGGGAATGGCCTCACAACTGGGAGACTTTCATAAGTGACATTGTTGGAGCTTCAAAGACTAATGAAAGCTTGTGTCAAAATAACATGGTCATTTTAAAACTTCTGAGTGAAGAAGTGTTTGTGTTCAGTGCAGGCCAGCTGACCCAGACCAAAGCCAAACACTTGAAAGATACCATGTGTTCTGAGTTCAGTCAAATATTTACTCTCTGTCAGTTTGTTCTTGAGAATTCACAGAATGCTCCTCTGGTTGATGCAACTCTTCACACACTTTTGAGATTTTTGAATTGGATTCCCCTCGGCTATATTTTTGAGATGAAATTAATAAGCACACTAATTTTCAAGTTCTTAAATGTTCCCATGTTCCGGAACGTGACACTTGGCTGTTTGACCGAGATTGCCGGAGTCACTGTTAGCAACTATGAGGAGCAGTTTGTAGCCCTATTGGTACAAACAATGGAACAATTGGAGGTGATGCTACCAACGACCACCAATATTCGGGAGGCTTATGCGGCAGGTAGAGATCAGGAGCAAATTTTTATACAAAATCTTGCTATGTTCCTTTGCACCTATTTAAAAGAACACAGTCAACTCATTGAGCGTAGAGGTCTCACCAACACCCTGATGAATGCACTCCGTTATCTCGTATTAATATCTGAAGTGGAAGAGGTTGAAATTTTTAAAATCTGCTTAGAATTTTGGAATGCATTGGTCGCTGACCTGTACAAGATTGCACCATGCCAGCATACTGGAGGGTTGTACAGCTTAGGTAAGAATGTTGGGAGAAAAGCTTTGTATGCAGATGTCCTCAGCAGTGTGAGATATCTTATGATTTCAAGGATGGCTAAACCAGAAGAGGTTTTAGTTGTAGAGAATGAAAATGGGGAGGTAGTACGGGAGTTCATGAAAGATACAGATTCCATCAATTTGTACAAAAACATGAGAGAAACATTAGTGTACTTGACACATTTAGATTATCAAGATACAGAGAGAATAATGACAGAAAAGCTGCAGAATCAGGTGAATGGCTCTGAATGGTCATGGAAAAATCTCAACACCCTCTGCTGGGCTATAGGATCTATCTCAGGAGCCATGATGGAGGAGGATGAAAAACGTTTTTTGGTTGTAGTGATCAAGGAACTTCTAGGGCTCTGTGAACAAAAGAAAGGAAAGGATAACAAGGCTATCATTGCTAGTAACATCATGTATGTTGTAGGTCAGTATCCTCGTTTCCTCAGAGCTCATTGGAAGTTTTTGAAAACTGTGGTCAATAAGCTCTTTGAGTTTATGCATGAGACTCACGATGGTGTTCAAGACATGGCCTGTGATACTTTCATTAAAATCGCACTGAAATGTCGTCGTCACTTTGTGACAACACAGGTGGGTGAAGCCTGTCCATTTATTGAGGAGATATTAAGTACAATAAGCTCTATCATCTGTGATCTTCAAACCTTACAAGTTCATACATTCTATGAGGCCGTTGGCTACATGATCAGTGCCCAGATAGACCAAGTGGCTCAGGAGCAGTTGATTGAAAAGTACATGCTGTTGCCTAATCAGGTGTGGGATGATATCATCTCTCAAGCTTCTCATAATGTTGATATACTGAAAGACCCGGAGGCTGTAAAGCAGCTTGTCAGTATCCTGAAGACGAATGTGCGCGCGTCGCGAGCACTCGGCCATCCTTATGTTGTCCAGCTTGGCAGAATATACTTGGACATGCTCAATGTTTACAAGGTAATGTCAGAAAATATCAGCCAAGCTATTTCTCTCAATGGCGTTGTTGTTATCAAGCAACCTCTCATCAAGGATATGAGAATAATAAAAAAAGAAACCTTGAAACTGATCGCTGGATGGGTCTCTCGCTCCACAGATAATAATATGGTGTTAGAAAACTTTATTCCACCACTTCTGGATGCAGTGCTTCTGGACTATCAAAGGACAGCAGTGCCAGTGGCTAGAGAACCGGAAGTGTTGTCTTGTATGGCAGCCATTGTATATAAACTGGGAGGGCATATTACTTCTGAAGTGCCTAAGATATTTGATGCGGTGTTTGAATGCACCTTGGAAATGATAAACAAAGATTTTGAGGAGTACCCGGAGCACAGAACAGAGTTTTTCCTTCTGCTGCAGGCAGTCAATACGCATTGTTTCAAAGCATTCCTAAGTATACCACCGGCTCAATTTAAGTTGGTGTTGGATTCCATCATATGGGCATTTAAACACACAATGAGAAATGTAGCGGACACGGGCTTACAGATTTTGTACAGATTACTACAGAATGTAGAACAACATCCGCAGGCCGCACAGAGCTTCTACCAGACATACTTGTGTGATATTCTGGAACATGTGTTCAGTGTTGTTACAGACACCTCCCATGACGCTGGTCTCACTATGCATGCTACTATTTTGGCATACATTTTCTCACTAGTTGAGACTGGAAGAGTTTCAGTACCGCTAGGGCGCACACCTGATAATGTTCTATATATACAGGTATTTATCAGTTATTACAGTGCACAGGTTGCTCAAATATATATGTATATTTACTCAAAATAAAAGTTACTAATGTAACTGAATTTGTTTTTCAGGAATATGTAGCTAACCTTCTAAAAACTGCATTCCCGCATTTGACTGAGAATCAAATCAAAATTACTGTCCAAGGATTGTTCAATCTTGATCAAGATATTCCTGCCTTCAAAGATCATCTCAGAGACTTTTTAGTTCAAATAAGAGTAAGTTCTTTATTTGTCGTCGTTAGGTTCTTAAGAATTATAGCCATCATCTAAAACATCTGTATGGCATTCATCTAATATATAAACTTCTCGTGTCACAGTTTTCGTTGCCATACTCCTCCGAAACGGTTTGACCGATTTTGATGAAATTTTTTGTGCTTATCCAGTATCTATGAGAATCGGCCAACATCTATTTGTCATGCCCCTAAATGTTAGTACAACCCTAATTTTTTTTTGGGTCAGCTAGTGTTTAATAAATTGCAGATCCAAAAATGTGTATGACATATTTTGATTTTTGTAATATGTAAATATTACTAAATCCATACTAATATTATAAATGGAAAAGTGTATTTGTTTGTCCTTTCTTCATGTCGCAACGGAGCGACTATATGACGGGGTACTTTTTATTACGGAAAAATATACGGCTCCCTCGGGATAAACTTATTTTTGCGCAACGGAGTTGCGGGTTGTTTACAATATAACAAGCACAATGTTTTTATATTTAATTTTAAGGTTGTTGTAATTTATACTATACAGTAATATTATAGTCACAGAGTGTTGTAATTGAAATTTACATTTTTATCCAACTTATACTAAAGGTACAAAAAGGTTTCTCAATTCGATGGTATATATGTTCTTTTCAGTTTTTCATAACCTCTGAACCCCAAAATTCTTTTGTAATAAAATCAAATAGATTACATATAATACCAGTGGACCTGACAGATGTTGTCATGTCAAGCTAATTTGTGAATAATAATAATAAAACCATTTGCAAGTCCTTATTACATATTAAGATTAGGCCCCTTGATCTATATTCTATTTTGGAAAAAACATTAAACTAATGTAGTATAAAATAATACCATGCAATTTCAGGAGTACACAGGCGAGGATGACAGTGATCTGTATTTGGAGGAGCGACAATTTGCCCTTAGCCAGGCCCAGGAAGAGAAACGAAGGGTACAGCTCTCCGTGCCTGGCATCATCAACCCGCATGAACTTCCTGAGGAAATGCAGGACTAGTGTTAAGTGTACCAGTGTAAGGCAACAGTAACAGTTCATTTAAATGCAAAAGCTGTTTAGGATAAATTAATATATAATAGTCTGAGTTGTGTATAAAATTGATCTGTGAAAATTTTCTGCAAACAATCATTGTATATTGTTTGTATGCTAGATTTATCTGTAGACATTTGAAATTAAATTTGATACTTTACAAATAATTAAAAACAAAATATCAAAATACATATTTTTTTTATTTATCTAGTTTTTCAATTGTATGGATGTAATCATAATTGGATTAACTAAAATTGCTAGGTTTCTGCTGGATTAATTGTTTCGATTTTTGTCTTACAAAAGTACCCATTACCTATTTCAGTATTGTTATTAGTCAGGTTCAGAAAATAATCATAAACCCATCTTTAGCACAGAAGTAACTACAATTTGAAGCTAATGTTATAACAGATTAATTATTGAGCAAGACCAACTCGCACTTGGCTGAATTTTTTAAGTAAAAATATATATTGCTACAGCAAAGTGAACTAGCACTATCAACATTATCACAAAAATCCACGAAATATTATGTTTCATAGTATAGATACATATTTAAAAACATAAGTAGAAGAACCAGATAACTAACATTTTTACAACATCAGTGCAATTACTCAGTTTCCTCCTAAATTTTTAACAAATCTTATAACTTACCTACTTCATCATCGAGCTAATGTATATTGTAACTATATATATTTTTTTATTTCAAAAATTTTTTCTGGACAAAAACTACATTTATGTAAAAAAGGCAGTTTTTAAATTGGTGATTTATTAAGTTTTGTAATGGGTTACAAAGATACTTCCTTATTCATGAATATATTTAAGAAGTGTCTAACTAGTCTAGGTTGGCTGTGCCTTTCTGACGTGTGATGTTTTCAATATTCCACAAAAGGACTGCTAATCTTGATAAGTCAAAAACTGTTTAAATATTTTTATGAATAAATGTTGAAAATTGCTTTTAAAAAATTCCTAAAATTAAAATGTTATAAAATCTTTTTCAACATTCTCTGTGTTTATGAACACATTGAAAAAAATCCAGTTAATGACATGAATGTTTAGTGATAAGTGCACGGAACGGCTGTAATGCATTGTATTTGTTATAATATTACAGTTATTGTATGTATTTAATTATTTGTCTTTATTTTAATTATCTCGGTTGCGTAGCCATGGTTGTCTGTCGGTTAGCGCGTACTACAGCGTGACTACTATCGGCATATTATTATGGCTTCTTCTCTTTCTGTAGTAGTACTCTGACGCGTGGGAGGCGTTAGTCTACTGCCGCAGATAAACTGTCCATAGTAATCTTTCATTTGCGTCACAACATCATAAGATTACATAGTCACATCTGTTGTATATCGACCACGAATTGGGTGTTTAATATAAAAATGATTATCATAGGAGACTGTATTGAAATGAACTGTTGCTTCTTGGAGTAGAGATCTTGTGCTACGCCTAAATATAACTTTGTTATGCTAGTATGTACAAAGGGTCGCCTGTGTTAGTGGAAGATGATGTATGCAAGTGAGGTATAGACCGGTTTCAGTGGTGTGTTTAGCGAGCACAAGAAGTAGTGTATGGCCTTTTTATTACCGTTAGAAAGGAAATCGTGCGTTGTACAGTACGGCAGAGTAGTTCCAGGGGAGTATTTCATGTTTCGAATAACCCTATCGTTGTAGGTAATGAAATCTTTGTGATGGATATCGGTTGGTCAACATGCGCGCTATGGAATCTTAAGTATTATAAGTAGCTCCTAGGAAAAACTTTATTAAGTGAATTGCTGTTAGTAATATCTTTTTTATGTTTTGTTTAATATCGTCATAACTAACTCGACAACTTGGAGTCTAAGAATAGATTCCTAAATGCTTTTGGGTCCGATTAACTGTGGAGTCTTTTAATTTTGTGTTTGGAATAAACAGATAATATAACATTAATAGTTTTATTTATTCCCATTTCTAATATGTTGCCTCTCCAATCAGTTCAATTAAATGTTGATGTAAAGAAAACCCTTGAAAATTCTTGTAAGTTTTTATTATTCAGATAACGAAAGCCAGCTAGCAAATCAGCTCGTATTGGTGGTTGTCTTGGCTAGCGAGTTCGCTTGCGCGAGGGTGCTCGTTAATGGTAATTATTCTAGCATTGATTTTATGCTGTGTATTAAATTACCTTTAATAAATTTTTATATACCTTACCAATATTTTGGTAAATATTGGTTAGGTAAGCCGTTTCGAATAGTCGTTGAAAGATAAGTAGCATAGTTACACGAGAGTCATCATACTAATATTATAAATGCTAAAGTTTGTGTTTTTATAACCTTTTCATGCTTAAATGGTTGGACCGATTTCAATAAAATTTGGCATGGAACTAGTTGGTATTCTATATTAACATAAAGGCATACTTTTTTTACCGCGGTGTTACCCGCGTAACACCGCGGGGCACAGTCATTTTTATCTATAAAAAGATTCCCTTGTTGCGCTAGAGATGAGAAACATCTAGTTCTAGCGTATCTTGAGCTAGATTTTCATATAATAATATGTACTACTACTACCCGCAACTCTGTTACGCCAAAATTTGTTTATAGCGCGGGAACCGTTGATAGTAAATTTCAGCAAAATCGGTTCAGCGGTTTGAGCGTGAAGAAGTAACAGACAGACCAAAAGACTTTTTAGTATAGATTTAATTCAGTTTAGTTAGTGTGAGATAGTTACGCTGAAACGTAAAAATAAAAATTAATATGCCCTAGTGCTGATTGATACTAATAAAAATATATTGTGTGCACATTAGCTAACATGTTCAATTGAATAAAAATAAGAAGGAAGGCAGTTCGATAAATCAAACAGGCAAAAAATCAAAATACAGTTAAATAGCACTGCGCCATCTCTTGATGAATAGTATAATCAAATCATATTTTTTGCTACTGCACTACAGATGGCGCTTTATATATTTTTTAATAATATACCATCGACGCGACGTCGCTTCAGCACTCCTGATTAAACTTATATATCTGTGACGTAGCTGTGTGAAGGTAAGTAATAAATGTTAAATGAATGCAGATATTTTATTATTTTCAAAAGAAACCATACCATACCTACTTGACCTACTTCACCCCGTCAGCGATCGCATCATAATATTTTAATCGAGCTTATGTAGCTCAACAATAGATTTTATCAATATATGGAACAATGAGATATATATCAATATATCTCATTGTTCCATCTTTAGTTTTTTTCCCGATCACTGCAGCCATCAGCACCAAAATGGCGCAAATCAAATCTCCTTCGACCATGGCTAGGCTTGTCGTCAGTCCAGCGTATAGAGGAGTGAGGAGTGAGGACAGTGAAACAAGTGCTTATAGTCTGTGGATAACAAAGACATTTAACATTTTTTTTATTTTTTTGTTCTTGCCCCTGACAGTTTTCCAATTTTCTAATCAATTCGTTTGACATTTGCATTTTGCTCGTGAATCGTGATATCAATAAAATTGTAAAATTAAATGGTGTTGCGATAAAGCGCGTATTGTGAAATATTAATATAAAACTCATTCATTATTTGGTGGACCTTTCCATTAGAATTGCACAATGGCAGATGTCGGTGCAGATAAGTCCTCGGGGGAAAATGCGGACGATAAATTAGTTCCCAGTGATAGTGCTGCTGAACAAAATGAATCAAATGATACCGTGGACGTAAGTAAATAATCCTAGCAAATATTTGCTAGACAGATATCACGTTAAAATAATGTCTCGAATGCTGACATATAAATTGTAGTTATAATAGTTCTAACCACTTTGTTCCTAACCAATTAAAAATCCTTGATATTGTCACACTGACCTACATGATTCAATGAAATTTTTTTTACAGATTAACGCCCAAATCGACGAGCAACGTCAAAGAATGCAGCCCACAAAGATGGAATCATTTATGGCCATCACAAAGTCATTAATAATTAGAGCTCTAGTGGTTTATTTTATTACATCATTTTTCCGTCAGCCGGCGGCCCCCAAGGCCGATTTAAGTAATCCAGGAGCGGCAGCTCCGCGCTCGGCCGCCATTAACATGTTCCCCAATGGAACCATGTTGGACATGTTCACTTATTTGTCTGAGAAAGAGACTTTGCAGAAATTTGATGATGCCAAACTAATATGGAAGCTTCCAGGGTTGACATACGGTGACTGGTATGGGGGCCCAGATGGCGATGGTACATTCACATTTACCACCGATTTTGTACCTTCTAAATCTTTGCTCAATAACGGCTCTATATACTTACATGTGTATATTGTACCTGCTGGAAAGTCCCCTGACCCTCAGGATAAAGAAATCTATGCTGGTCCATATGTAACTTACAATAAGAGAATGTTAAACAAGTACAAGAAGCTAAAGTATCAGAAGACTCACAATTTGTTAACAGGTCAGACAGAGAAGTCTCCAGAGGAGGTGAAAAAGGCTGAAATCATGAAAGAAGAGATTGTATCACATTGGCATCCAAACCTCACTGTCAATTTGGTCACCGATCAAACTAATTGGATGAGAGGAAGTGTCCCTGCGCCTCTAGACGAGTTCATCTTTTTCTTACCTGATGGCTTGGAATACAAGCCAGCAGTTTTTCTCAATGACTATTGGAATATGATGAGGGACTATGTGCCACTCAATGAGACAGTCACAAGCCTAGAGTTGAGGCTCACTTACCAGCCACTGAGTTTGTTTAAATGGCAACTGTATACAGCACAAGCTATGAGAGAGAAGCTCAGTGTGTTTTCAGCCCTTGGAGCTGAGGAGCAAGATGAGGAACAGGACACCGTCAAAGAGTTGCTCCTCGACACGTCTCCATACTTGCTTGCTCTAACAATATCAGTCTCCGTATTGCATTCCATTTTTGAATTGCTAGCTTTTAAAAATGATATACAGTTCTGGAACAATAGACAATCTCTAGAGGGGCTTTCAGTAAGATCAGTGTTTTTCAATGTTTTCCAGTCTGTTGTGGTACTTCTTTACGTTTTGGACAATGAGACTAACATGATGGTGAGAATTTCATGCTTCATTGGATTGTTGATTGAAGTTTGGAAAATAAACAAAGTTATGGATGTTAAAGTCAATAGAGAGGAGAGGATTTTTGGTTTCCCCAAGCTGACATTCACAGACAAGGGTTCCTATGTGGAGTCTAGCACGAAGCAATATGACATGCTAGCCTTCCGCTACCTTAGCTGGGCCTGCTTCCCACTGCTTCTTGGGTATGGTGTGTACTCCCTGCTGTACCAAGAGCACAAGGGATGGTATTCATTCATCCTGAACATGATGTATGGCTACCTGTTGACGTTCGGATTCATCATGATGACTCCCCAGCTGTTCATCAACTACAAGCTGAAGTCTGTAGCTCACCTGCCATGGCGCATGATGACCTACAAGTTCCTTAACACATTTGTAGATGACATCTTTGCATTTGTTATTAAAATGCCCACAATGTATCGTCTGGGATGCTTCAGAGATGGTGAGTGCTCCCTTGTCATCTAATGATAAAGAACATTATGCAGTAAAGGCAGTAATTACCTGCTGAATAAACATTGCACCAACATTAAAGATATTCCAATCACTTAAGCTTCATCGCTTGTATTACTGTTTAATTTAAAAAAAAAGCAGCTTTATTTTCTTTTAAGTAAAAAACTACAGTATAGTGATTAAAATAGCCATTATATAGTACAGTATAGTTGAAGGATACATATTAATTATTTTAGTAAATCAACTCTACCATTGAGTGAAAGTTTGTTTTTTTTTTCAGATATTGTGTTCTTCATATTCTTATATCAGCGTTGGATCTACAAGGTGGATCACAAGCGGGTCAATGAGTTTGGCTTCTCCGGTGAGATGGAGGAGCAGCAGAAATCTGGAAATGGAAGCCTCGCCATCACAGAGGGTGAGGCCACATCAGACAAAAAGAATGATTAATCATTCTATACATATTAGATAGTGAAATTTCTGATTCATGTACATTATTTGGTTTATTTGCAAAATATTTATATTCGAATAGTATTTATTGTGGAGACAATGTTTTTGTGATGTACTACTAAGTTAGGTAGTTTGATAGATACTCCAAATATGTAATGTTGATGTGATTTTAAAATAAAAATTTTAAGTCCACGTACAAATCATATTAAGATAATAAATCAATAGTTTAATTATATGTTGAACTCAGCAACTCTACCAGTTTGTGTGAAGTATTTTATGGGATGTTTCTAATACCCAAAGAATTCAGTATTTTCATTCTTCTATCAATTTCTTCTATCTTCATCAATTGAGACATGGATAATTTGTAATTATAATATTTAGCATAGCAATAATAATATTATCATTATAATAATAATTCCCCACTATATATAATTTTATCTTATTTTGGTTATTATATGATGATAAAATTTGGTACATGTATTTTAATATATACCAGACTTTGTGTTTTTACAATTTTGTTACCGAAATGTTATCAATACATTCAATATAGTGAATATAAATGAATGAGGTGTTGATATAATTCTTAAAATAGAGTTTGTAGTTGGCAAATCATAAAAGTAGCAAAAAAAAAGAGTTTCTTAAAATTATAATTGTGTCCAATTTACATAATAATTTAGATAATTAATATTGAAAAAATGACGTTCTTTGACTGTAATATTGTTTTTTCTTTTGATTGAATTGACTTTTTTATTTATTCTAAATAATATTTTGTTCTTGCCTTAATGTTATTATACATATTATGAAGCATTTATAACATTGATATATTTGAATGCTATGTATTTTATTGTATAGGTGTTGTGATTTTGAGAAGTGCATAATAACATTTAATAGTAGAATAGCTTTTCTTTTTTTGCTAATACATTACTTTTCATACTGCAAATAAAAATGATTTATTATTAAATATTTTATCAAATTTGTTAGTACATTGTTTTGATGATTGCATTAAGGTATTTTTGGTCTAGAGTTTCATTGCTAAGTGATTAAAATGCAAATACAAAATAGACAATTGTTATAATTATTCTCAAATTACTTACGATAATGACTAAAGTGGTCACAATTTTCCTATTTTATACTGTCTCATAGCCGTTTTCAAGGTCTTTATTGAAAGTGTATATTTCTTTAGTGTGACTTGTGGATATGTTTGAAATAAAGCAGTTTGTTACTTAATTTAGGAGTCTTAGGGCCTGCTTCGCCGCTTACTGATAAGTGTCAGATAGTCTATCCACAACTTTTTTTTGACACATGTTGTTTGGAGAATTTGCCAAAGAAGTTGTAGGTAAGTTATCAGAAACGTTATCAGTAAGCCGAGAGACAGGCCCTTAATAATTATTATTAATCATCATTTTAAGTCTTTAGTATTTCTATTTCATATTATCTTTGCCTGAATTCTTAAATTTTTATTATAATCATTATATCTTTATAATATTTTCATTAAATCTATTACATTGCTCGGATTGTGGATATTTAATTACTTCAATGAATAGTTATATTTTTAATAATAATTTTCCAAAACAATTGCTGTGCAAAAGACATTTCTTTTATTAAATTGTTTCGAATGTTATAACGTGTTTTTATTTAGTGCACCGACCACTGAGTTGGTAAGCCACTCCCACTTTTCAATATATCAAATGTAGCCGATGGCGGCTAATTGCTAAAATATTCTGTACAAGGAAAGTGCAGCTATATATTTTTTAGATGAAACTGTATATTAATCTAAGGGCCGTAGTCCTATTAATGTATATTAATAGGACTACGGTGCGTACGTCTGCACACAGACTACTAAGAGATACTCGTCTGCCGCACGGCGGACGCATTTGTATATTATCTATGGTAGATAATACAAGTATCGGACGCTGCCCATGTTAATCAATGGCGCCTTGCACATCTATGGAACCATAATGCGGGACGGCTGCGTCAGTGAAACACACGCGTCTAGTGTTAGAGACATGTACAATTTTGTCACCACACAACACGTACAAAACGACAATTACACGGCACTGCAGACCTGGCTGACGAGAAGCGGGGCTTACCCTACAACCTGCCGAAAATAAAAAAATATTTGAGGCAATCTAATAATATATTTGAGGCAATATGTATTTTTTATATCGACGGTTGAGAACCGAATACTGCAATCTACTTTTTTTTCGATTATTGGTTTTTTATTTTGGTCTAATAACAAAATATTGTTCTTCTCGTTATTTCTAATAAAAAATGTGGTGACCAGTAATAAAGTGTAGTATTTTATAAGAA
>JAOTAV010000030.1:502747-517154 GCA_026546445.1 Cyclargus thomasi | reverse complement strand
TATACATATACATATACATATACATATACATATACATATACATATACATATACATATACATATACATATACATATACTGGTTTACTGAAATGCAATTCATTATATATGCATTACTGTGCCCGTTAATTATTACATTAGTAATCCAGATCCATAACACTGAATTGGAATAATATAAATCGATCTCTTATAACATCCACCGTCAGTCTCTCTGTCTGCTAATCGCTGAGCAGATGTTGATGAAATGTTGTATGGAGATTTTTTTTTAGTTTGACTAAACAAAGGATGATTTTGTCCTAGAAAATCTACGGTCGCCTCGTTACAAAGGGTGTTGGTTAGTGCAGCATAAAAGTAACGGATATTTCCTGCTCTACGACGCAGAACTTGTGCAGAGCACCTAGAATCTAGATTTGATATTAGACGTGAAATTGATGAGTTCCCGCTAGCGTGCATTCGCAGGGCGGTCACGTCCGTGTCACGTGCGACTTACGACGTGTCACGGTGCACGCTGCGACTTAGGGCCTGTCCACATCTCCACGTAGCGACGTCGTAGACGTGGAACGGCGCGGTAACGTGGCACGGTACATTGACGTTACGTGCAAAATGTTGAATAGTGTGTACGTCACGACTCACAAGCAATGTACGTCGCCATGCATTGTGAAAATCTTAAACTCTTCACTAGACTAGATATCCGTATTCTTAACAATATTAGATGCAGAACACGTCTTGTACAGTCCACATCAGAAGTAGTGAATATTATGAAAAGTTAATATAATGAAATAGAAGACTTTCACAAGTTACTTGCACGTCACGTCAACGAACCGTGCCACGTTCCCGTATCGTTTCACGTTGAGAACGTCGTAACGTGAAGATATGGACAGGCTCCAACGCGTCACGTCAACGAACCGTGCCACGTTCCCGTATCGTTTCCACGAGGACGTCGTAACGTGAAGATATGGACAGGCTCCAACAGCGTCACGACGAGAAACCACTCGCTTATCTGCGTCTGAGAATTATTCGTATAAATTAGTTACGAATACCACACAGCTTAACAATGCGACGTGTTTCATACTGAAGACATCAAAACTTATGACAAAGCCGTTGCACTAGCGACCTAGTACACAACTAGGTTACATCCATACTTACTAATATTATTAATACTAAAGTGCATCTCTTTGTCTGTCTGAAACCTCTTCAAGCCCAAACCGTTTTAGGGATTTTGCTGAAATTTGGTATATTCGAAATACTTTGCGTTCCAGGGAAATTAGGATACTTTTAATAATGGGAAAAAGCGGTACCCGTAGTGTAAAAATATATAATTATATCTCAGTGTTACTTAAATTTTAATCAATCATAGTTCATTGTTTTTCTTAAAACTGCGTCGGTCATAGATAATAATTTAGTCACAAATCACCGTATAAATGTAAGGAATATATTTTAAGTAATAAGCTACTTTCACATTCTCAAGCATTGCCCCAGGAGACGAATATTTTAGACTAGCGGAAGTTCCTCAGATAGGTTTTTGCTTTAGCATTGATTGGCGTTTTTTAATATTGTGTTTATGATAATTAGGGGGCAAGCGAGCAGACGGGTTGCCTGAGGGAAAGAAACTGTGTTGCCGGCCTTTATGAGGGAATGGGAATAGGGATTAGGGAAATTGGGCCACCGGTAAACTAACTCATTGAACAAAACACAGCACAACGCCGTTTTACCGCAGTTTTCTGTGAGACCGTGGTATCACTCCGGTCGATCCGGCCCATTCGTGCCGAAGCATGGCTCTCCCACGGCAATGAGCATCTGTATTATGTACTTGAGATCGGAAAATGTCTCATTGGTACACGCCTCTACCGAGATTCGAACATGCACCCTCTCGAGTGCATCTCACAGGATACGGACGCTCTTTAATGGACGCTCTGGAATGGCATCTCACAATAATAAACCGACAGCATTCTTAGATCCATATGATACGACATTTTGACATCGCAACCATTGAAGACACATGCTAGGAATTATGGAAATTGTCATTTTAATAAAATATATTTAAACCTTTGAAATTAAAAAAGCTAATTAGTAATGACTAATGAGATTGCGCCGTGCGCGTGGCCGACACTCTCGTAATGGGTTTCAGATTACTCGCTTATATTTATTTCAAGGAAGAGAATTTAAATTTCAGACTGCCACTAAAATTACCTGCATTTTTAATGAGCAGCTGAAATATTTCAGTCCCGGCGAGGATGACGCTTTTAAGCGGCCGTAAAGCGAGCTGCATTACTTCCAAACCTCAGCACTTTCTTGTTTTTACTCTTTTTACATTAAACTCTCGTCATTTCTTTCGGCACGTTTAAATATTTTTGTTTTACACAACGTCACGACTTCATCTAATGCTAATGAAGCGATGTTGTGCTCTTTTTTTTTTATTTTATTCACCCTATCCAACAAAAAAGCTCTCCGATCCAGACGAAGCCGCTTCGCTCGGGGAGAAAGTCGAGCGACGTGTTAGCCATTTGACAATCGACCGCTAATAGCAGACAAAATTAATATTATTATCACAGTCCAGTGCACCGCGACTCAAAAATTAAATGCTCGACCTTGCCGGAGTACGAGCAACGTTGCCCAACTGCGACGAAGAGAAAAGTGTTTATAAAACCCGCCGTCGCCACGACTGACCACAAGCGCCGCGGCCGAGGGCGACACCACTATGAGGACCCTAGTGCTGGGATGTCTGATGCTCTGCGTCGCTCTCACCTACGCCAGGGAGATCCGTAACAAGGAGGCAGACCTCGAGGGCGCCGCCTCGCACCACCACCACGAGAAGGGTGGCGGGAAAGAGCACCATGCGCACCACCACCACGAGCACGGCGAGAAGGGCCACAAGGGGCACAAGGGCCACCACCACCACGAGCACGGCAAGAAGGGCCACCATCACCACGAGGGCCACAAGGGCCACCACGACGAGCACGGCGGTCACAAGAAGCACCACCACCACGACGACGGCCACCACCACGAGCACCACCACGGCGAAAAGGGCGAGAAGGGCCATGGCTTCGAGGAGAAGGGTCACTACCATAAGGGACACTCGACGAAGGGTCATCACGGCGTTCACAAGGTAGACGAGTTCAAGAAGGACAAGCACTTCCACGAGAAGCACGGCGAGTCCGGACATGAGGAGCACCACGGCGGCCACCACGAGGAGCACGGCCACAAGAAGGGCGGCCACTTCCACAAGGGACACAAACACGGCGGACACCACGAGCACCATCACGGCGAGAAGGGCCATCACGAGAAGGGAGGACACCACCACGACCACAAGGGTCACCACGACGAGGGCGGCCACCACGAGCATCACCACCACCACCACGACCACGGCAAGAAGGGCGGCCACGAGGACCACAAGCACTGGGGCTGGAAGAAGGGACATTAAGCCACTCACGTCAGTAGTCACGGGTATTGTTTGTTGTTGAGTTAGTTTGTTACTTTTTTATAAAGTTAGACGTTTTGTGAGTTAATGGAAATAAATAAACTAAACCAAAGAAACCATGAAACTTGGTTCGAATGAAATAGGTGGTGCATTTTATTATAGATCCAATTAAACTACTAAAGTTGACATTACAAAAAAAGACTGTCACAATTCTTCACTATAATAGAAAAGTTATTTTAATATCGCCATTAAGTAGTAATCCACACAAAAAACATTATGCATTAAGCCTGCTTAAGAGGGATCTGGGGGACCACACTCTGAAACCCTCATGGCAATTTCCCTCACAGGGATACCTCATAACAAAAATTATTTGAATATTCTGCGTACACAGTCCTCAGCCTAGTCCATTAATTCGAGAGGGTGCAGGTTTAAACCCTGGTGGAATCGTGGACCAATGAGATATTTTCCGATCTCAAGTACATACGGATGCTCATTACCGTGGAAGAGTCATACTTCGGCACGAATGGGCCGGCTCGACCGGAGTGATACCACGGCCTCAGAAAACTGGCATGAAACGACGAGGTGCTGGGTTTTGATCAGTGAGTGAGTTTACCGACAGCCCAAGTTGAGACACCGGTTTTCATCAGGTAACTCGTCTGTTCGTTTACCCCGTTAATATTATAAAAAAAACATTAACTCACTTTCCTTTTAAATTTGATCCGGGAAATAGTTCAAATCCCGAAAATATGTGATATTAACGCTCATCTACAAAATATTTCATTAACCCCAGTAAGCGAATTTCAGACAATTTTCATTATGCGAACAGATTGACAGTTTCATCCGGAATTTTAATTATAACTTAGTGTATTTTGATTCTGAGCGCACAGCTTGCTGGATAATAACATAATTATTAATAACATGTTTTATATTACAGCCTCAATAGAGAACATAAATCATATTTTCTACTTTTTTTTAAATACAATTAGAGGGCAAACAAGCAAACGAATCACCTCATTTAAAGCAAATACTGTTGTCCGTGGACACTTTTTTTTAAACAGGGAATACGCTATAATCTTGAAGGTTAAGGTCACACTGTCTGAATACACCGCTGGCGTATCGCCAAAATTTCAATGTGCTTGGCAGAAAGTAAAGCAAAAGCGCTCGGTGGAAGACTGCCACTCATCAAGGTGGTGGGGATGGTGGATCTTTCGCGTAGGACGATAGCAAACAGTCGCAGGTGGTATTATTGTGAAAAATTCCCGAAAATTATGTATGTCAATATAGATATCTGGACATATTTATGTATGTCTACATAATTTTATAATAATAATAGTGAAGAGTTTTTTTAGTTTCGATTTTCTCTTTAGGAATAAATTTCAAATTGAAAAAATCTTGTTACGTAGGCAAACAAGTCGTTGGCAACAGTTACTATGAAATGTTATTCAAAAGCTTTTATTAATAAAAACACTAGCAAAAGGTTAAATAAATCAGTCCTAGGCACACAGAATATTAAGGTAGTTTTTTGTCATTGAGAGCAAAGATTTTTACATATTTTAGAGGGTTCTTATTACCATGGAAAGGTCTAGAATTTCTTTATATTATTCAAACAGCAGCCGACGTCACGTCTTGAACAACAAGCGAAGTACCATCGGGGAATTTGTTTCTTAGGCAGTTGACAGACTTAGTCTTTTGGTCGGAATGTGTCAATTCCATGTAAATTGTGATCTGTCTCAGGCAATGACATAACGCAACACACATGTAGTAACACAACCGGAAAAAATAGCATGCTTTATTGCCTTGAGGCATTGTGGAAGTAAATAAACCCTTTATGCGCGGGCCTGACTCACACTTGGCCATATTAGTTAAGTTTGTACTTGCATTATACAGGGTGCTAACGAGAGTATATGACGACTGTCATTATATGCCTGTGTATTACACACTGTATTTCAAATTCTTATAAGTATAGGCACCCAAACATTTCTAGTTCGTTAAAAATACTTTTGTGTCCCACGAAATGTGTCACCTCATTTAATTGAATTCAGCGTTTATTTAACTTTGTATTTACTCACTTCATAACCCGTTCCCAGTAATAAAGAAATTAAATATCACGGGGACGAAATTCAGATAGTAATTATTGTGAGCGTATGTAACGCGACAGACGTAATTAAATCAGATTAAAACAGGGCTCACCCTCTAGTAGATATGACTTGTAAACATAAGCGCACCGATGTTGTGCCTAACAAGAAATCTGCAGCCAGGGGTGTACCCTTACTGCGGTGGACCCCCATTTCCCGTGGATCCAGTTCCAGCCAGAAACCATCCAGCCAGTTGCCGACAGGAACACGGACTGGTTTTAGTGGCTAGAATTGTGGCCACTCACCATCTTATCAACCACAGCGAGACCCACATTACCCCTACCCAATGCTGCCGGGGATGCATAAGAGCATTTACCGTCCAAAAAAAGTGTACCTTTGAGCCAGAAAGGCCCGTTACCCGGGGTGGCCGGCACTGTTGGGGCCCTTGGATGATGAGACGGAAAACTAAAGAATCTGAGATGCCTCTCTCTGCAACACAGGACCAACTGCAATTTATTTATAATATTGGCTTTTAAAGATGCTTCAAACTCTAATCCAATCAGAAACTTTTATTACAATTTCTTTATTCGTAAGCTGCTCAATGTGTGTGTAAAGGTTCTTAGACAATCCAAGTTCAAAACTACAATATTTTTATTTTACGTAAATTATTATTTAATAATTGGTCGGGTATATTTAATTCTTCGCTCTATAGCCGCCAGCGACACGTGGGATGGAAAATGGCTGAATGAAAACTTTAATATCATTACGAGGAAAATCATTTTTTAAAAAGCATATGTTTGTTGTAGCCCGCACTGGATACTGCTTTTCAGAGACGTACGTGTCGAATATCCTTAATGCTACGGCCTAAATAGGAACCTAAAGCCAGGGCCGGCGTTAGGACTCAAACTGGATCTCGTCGATTTGCGGCGCAGTGACGGGGGCGACACGATCTAACACACAGATTCATGTTAAAGTAAATAGAATGGTTAATATGTCAGATACCGCTTGATGTCTTAGCTCAACTAGTGCTCCTCGCGAAATTCTTTCGGCGCGCTTTAACTTTAATAAAAATCGGTCAGACACGCTTCATATTATTGCGTGAGGCGTCGCATTTTACCAGACGCCCCTGGCGGTCACCCAGCGTCGGCTTACCCTCCTAACGCCGATACTGCCTAAAATAAACAGTTACATAAAATATAGCATTTGTATGGTTGCATTACATTGTTATACTTCAAAATTTTTCTTTTTTATGAAATCCAATCAAATCAAGAAGAAATACGTACGTACGTCGATAGTAAACCTAACTACAACCAGCTTGTCGTCTATTTTAGTTGGTTCAATCTACTTCTAGTTTAATTAAAATAAAAATACCACTCCGACAGCTCATCACAAAGTAATTGGCTTTTAATTTGTGTTCCCCAGAGTGTTTCCGACACTTTCGACGGTATAATACATTTGGTACAAATTTAGTCTAAATTAAAAGTTAAATCCCTCAATCAGATGGGTTTATTTTCTCGTCGTATCGAGTATAATGTCGTATAATGTGGCCGGCCTCAATATTGAGCTAATATCAGCTGCTTAATAGCCCAATTACGATCATGTTAATCAATAACATCGTAGACTATTGTCCAGGGCTATGTTACAACAATACATATAATATACAATATTATTTCACAAAACATTATTATATAGCTTGAGTTATAACCAACCAAGGTTACGAACCAGGTTCAGATTCATAGCGTCCATAGCCTAGTGGGTAAGATCTTTGGTTTGCACTCGAGAGGATGCAGGTTCGAACCCCGGTGGAGGCGTGTACTAATGAGACATTTTCCGATCTCAAGTACACGTGGGAGATCTATGCTCTAGCACAAATGGGCCGGTTCGACTGGAGTGGAAAACTGGCGTGAAACGGCATTTTGCTGTGTTTCGTTCAGTGAGTGAGTTTACCGGTGGCCTAACTTCCCTAATCCCCCTCTCCTATTTCTCATTCGCTATTCCCTCATAACGGCCGGCAACGCACTTGCGTCTCGTCGGATGTTATGAGTGTCCATGGGCGACGGCAGTTGCTTTCTGTCAAATAACCCGTCTGCTCGCTTGCCCCCTAAATATCATAAAAAAACCTTATAATTTTTATCAACAAAATAGCAAAGACGCTTAGATAACTCGGCTTCTTACTCGAGTAGGCATTGTGACCTGTTGAGTTGAAGGGAACCTCGCTAAGCTAAGGCTGAGCCTTTTATATTTCAATACAAATAATATTGAGAAATTCTTAAGAGCCATACGGCCCCAACCGAAGACTTTTCAATTTAACATTTACTTATTTTTAATAAAATATATCGTCCCAAGAATAGAAGAATCCTTTTACGTGATATAAATAAATGTGTTGTCACCATTTATATATTGTTACCTGAAATCGCATAAACGCTCAACTCCATCAATAATTCAATGACATTCAATTAAATCCTTATCTTCTTGTTTATATTTTAAGCAATCAATAAAATTGTGTCCTGTGTTAATGACAATTTTCGCCACACGAGAGTCCGCCGTGTTTCAATCACTACGGACGCCATTTTGATTACATTCTTAATTTAAAATTTAAAACACCCCGAACAATTTGAATTTTGTCCTGCAGTATAATTTACCTTTGTTGAAAGGAGGTGAGTTTTATATCGTATGAAATACAAATTGCTTATCTATTTGCACCCATTAGTCAAAACACAAAGAACATAATGAAATTGCCTCCGAGACGGTAGACATTACGAGACGCTGTGAGGCTGGGCCTGGCCGGGCTTTCGTCGAGCTACGAGTATTGTTCTAATTTTATGTGGCGTATAATTTGATAAAGGCGCGGATACACAGCCTTATCATAACAATAAGGCTCCTCGGCCGTGAAATGCGAAAATGTTTACGGACTTTATTTACCGCAAGAAAATGGACCGTACTTCAAGATTTTGTAAGTAAATAGCCATGTTTATTCTACTCCTTCCACTTTATGGCGCGTTCACATTTGATAAATGAGGGCCAGATAGAACGCTGAACATTAAAGATTTTTTTTTCATTTACATTCAGAACACAGACAGGTCTTCTTAGTTTTATTTTATACTTTTTAACCAACTTCCAAAAGGCGGAGGTTTCTCAATTCGACCGCATATATTCTTTTTTTAATGTTTATTTTTATTTTTTAAGAAGCATATTTTACTTTTACTACATTCAGAAAGTACTAGTCATCATCCGTAGTAACTATCCGTAGTATAATAAACCCCACGGAAACCTGGCAAATTAAATAAGCAAAGTGACTTTATTGCAATCTTGCATTCTTAATAGCTGGATACTTCGATTACAATATTGAAGCTAAACGCTTTACGGATTTTTAAATATTGATATAAAGGATAGTCCGTGAAGCATTCAACTCAAACGGTTTTACACATATGCTTCACGCGAATTTGATTTCCACGCAGCTGTGCCAAAGCGCTACCAACATCTTGAAACATTTTTATACATTATAAACTTTTTATAACAACTTACAATTATATCTAAATTACCCATCACGGGTGTGATAGGTCTTAAAAGATACCTACTAATCATAGTAATATGTCTTATAAATCCTACTACGCTACAACCAACTCTATGTGTGAGGACTCATAAGCACCCTAAAGATTTATGTCTTAAGTCTTTATTTTGTTACACACCGTATATTTTTTGCCGTTAGTGGTAGCACACCACTAACATTTTCCAGCAAGATACGGAACAAGCGTTTGTGTGAAGAACCTTTACATCAGTATTGATACCTTTATTAACCATAGTTTACAAATGTTATAAACTAACTTTTACCAGTAGCTTCACTGCCGTGGAATTTGTAAATGGCGTAAAACATGAATATTCTTATAGGCGTCCTGTGGGAACGTGATGTTCTTCCAAGACTAAAAGTAGCTTTAAATGTTTCTCTTCGTCCTTATAATTGTCTATACAAAAAAAGTCGATTGGTTGGTTCGTTAGAGCATGAAAGAGAAAGGAAAAGGATAAATGAAATTTGTTTGTCCTTACAAACAAACACACTTTCCCATTTATAATATTACAGATATATATGTACATATTTCCGTCGAACTGTGTATCAGTAATCTCCAGGCGGAGGTTCGATTGTGTTGGCACGGCGCGCCCGTCCATCAGACAATAATCCACTCAATGGAGCTCCGACAACTGGCGTGATGTTCGGTGATAATTCCAGATTGTGTGTGATAGAGGACCCCATTGTCGTAAACAGAGATTCTATTTATAATTAAACCAATATTACGTCTGTATTGGGATTTGCGGTGTTGAGATTTGTTGATCGCTTGGACGTAATATTAAAAGGCCATGTTGCACCACACCACTTCCTGTTATAAGTTGAATTCTGCATCCACAACTCAATTAAAACTAATTTATCGGGACTTAACGCGACTTAGAAGTGATGCTATTAAAATAGGTCGCATTAAGTCCCTATAAATTAGTTTTAATTATTACAATGCAACGCGAAAGTTAGTTTTTTTTAATCCAAAATTTATTAAAAAGATTCTCCACACTTCGTCTCATGAGACACCACCATCGCGCTACAGACCCTAAAAGTTATTATAACATCTGTACATATAATAAAACAGTAAATAATTAAACACTAACTTTTATTTAGGAAAACGTAATGTCCCGCAACACGTTGGACCGACGATTTAAGGAAAGGCAGCGGACGGATGAGGGCTGCCCAAGATCGGGATGGCTGGCGCTCACTGGGGGAGGCCTACGTCCAACAGTGGACGGCAATAGGCTGATAATGATGATGATGATGAACTTTTATTTATCATCCACCTTCGAAATGGCTTCTTTTCTAACGAAGAGGCTTTAACAAAATCCGTACATAAATAACGAGGTTAAATTCTCTTACCCACATTTACGGCCGCGATGCCGATACTGCTTCTTAGAAGTCTGTAAAGAAACTCTCAAGCGATGTAAGAAATAGAATTCTCGGTAAGACTCACTGCTTAGAGCACTTAGTAATTTTACAAGTCGGGTATTAGATCAGATAAGACCTGCCGGGCCGTACCCGTATCAGTGCTCGGTAATTATTGTTTCTGCGAAAGACATCGCTCTAATTAACGTGCTAGTGCAGAGCTTAGCGTGTCACCGTCGCCGGGGTGACACTCCAAGAGATTTACGGGGCCCGTGACATCCGCTAATCCGAAGCTTGTAAGTGGCCGTGCTCACTGTGACACGGTCTGGAAACTAGCGGCGCTTCCTTGGCGACAGTGGAAAAACTAGTGACGCTATCTTGGCGACAGTGGAGAAACTAGTGACGCTATCTTGGCAACGGTGGAGAAACTAGTGACGCTATCTTGGCAACGGTGGGGAAGCTAGTGGCGCTTCCTTAAAACCGGTGGAGAAACTAGCGGCGCTTTCTTAGCGACAGTGGAGAAACTAGTGGCGCTTTCTTGACGACAGTGGAGAAACTAGCAGCGCTTCCTTGGCGACGGTAGAGAGACTAGTAGTTCCTTGAGGCATATTAAATGAAAAGAAAAATGAAAAAAGAGTATGCTTCAAAGGCCACACTCTTTCGCATCAATTTCGGACTGGTTTGTCACCCTCCGCATGGTTTGACGGCCGCGTGACGCGTGGGTTGGCGTATTTTGGTACAAGCACCATTATATTTTATGCTGACTGAATAATGCTCTATGACCCTAATACTGAAAACAAAATAAAGTATTTTGTTTGGCATTTTTCAATGAAATTCTCAATCATACTTCATTGCAGATAGCACAGCTGGTGTCGCCGCTGCGATAGCCCGGTGTGCATGGACCCTTATGCTTAAACCTATCTAATACGAGATAATGCGATTGTTGGGCGTCTATCATCCGTGTAGTCGGTACTCGAACACGCTGTATAATATATTGTAGGTAAGTACAGGCTTTAACGCATAAATTTGTGAAAAGACAGATTTTCCTCAGGGTTTTATAATAAACTACCGGTCGCTCGCGGCTTTGCTCGCGCGGAATTCGAAAGTCGCGTAAAAACCACATACTGGTGCCGTTGTAGTGCATGCTGTGTGTCAGAGATGGTTCTGTATATGAAAATGATTTTCCCTGTTTCTGCTTTTCTCTTGAACATTTTCCTGAATTTTCTTTACTATAAACTTAATAATTAGTATATTATATATTATGGTATATTCAGTAGTAGTATAGACAGTATATTATATACTAGACAGTATATAATATACCATATAATATGCACATTGTGCACTAACTTTCGACACACTCTGACAACAAGGTTTTCTTATTAAGCAGAGACCATCTACTCCAAATCCACTGACCTCCATGTAAATACGGTGGAATGACGATACTCTTTGAAATGATAGCTGCTTACTGAGAAGGTTTGAAGCGCCGCGCCAGGTCGGGAAAAGAACTAAATTTGACGTAAATTGTAAATGGCCGCTTAATCATGAATGAAAATAATGACATTCAATAGTCCTAAAAGTTTTCTGTCGATAAAATTTTTATCGATATCTGTGACATAACTGTGTAAAGGAGCGTAATAAAAAATGTTAAATTAATGCAGATATATTATTTTCAAAAAAAACCTAACCTACTTTACCCCGTCTACGATCGCATCTTTTAATTGAGCTGCGTGATACATTTTTATCGATATATCTTATCTCACTGTCCCATCTCTATTATTAGTTCCTTTCCCGGCCACCACTGCCATCAACGCCAAAATGGCGCACATCAAATCTCCTTACCATGGCTAGGCTTGTCGTCAGTCCAGCGTATTTAAATAGAGGTCAGTGTCCAAATCTGAAACTTTCGAACCGTTCCAACAATGGAATGTTTATTCAAAAAGGGAACACTTTACATTTTCAATTCTAGTATCACAAGCGTATGCAAAGTCCCTTATCAAATCCGAAACGGCGAGATAGCACGCAAAACAACAATTTCCATGCATTTGTTGTTGTTGTTGTGTCGGTGTTGTTGTACAAGTATGACGGATGTGCGAGCATAAATCCTTTATCTAGACAACATTAGCCGCTTTGGACCTTAAATATGCCACTTTGTTTCGTGATTCCTCGACGTTGAATTCACATTGCATTGTGATTCTACAGGTAAATGACAATGCAGTAAGATATGCCGGCTCGACCGGAGTGACACCACGGCCTTACAGAAAACTGGCGTGAAACGGAGTTGTGCTGTGATTCGTTTAGTGAGTGAGTTAACCGGTGGCCCGACTTACCTAATACCCAATTCCTATTCCCTCATAAGACCGGAAACGCACTTGCGATTCTTCGAATGTCGCGAGCTTGCTTGCCCCCTATATATCATTCGAAAAATGTTATATAAACCTGTTTAAATGTGTTGTAAAAAATTAATTGATAAATCTTCAGGGTTTATATTATGTCTCTTTTTTGTAAAATAAAGTTCGTTGTCTTTTTACAACGAGCTCTATAATAATAATAATAATAATAACATAATATCGATGGATGATCAGTAACACAGGTTATATATTGCTTGTCACGGAGTCAGAATGACGTGGTCTGGCCCCGTGATACAGGTACCAGACAACGGAAATATATTTTATACTTTTTATACTATGCACATGTTTAAGATTTTTATTATGATACATACATATGTATTTAATACACATCCAAGACCCAGGAACATTGAAAAATATTTTGCCCCGTTAGCGGGATTTGAACCCGCGATAATGGCTTAAGCTACCAACGTGCCTACCAACTGAACCACAGAGATCGTCTATTATATTATATGTCCTTAGAGATTGAAGAAAAGTAGCAGTGAAGTGAAGCGTTTGAAGTGAAAAAAATGTGTGATTTGTTTCACACGAGCCCCAGTTTGTCCATACAAATCACATTTTTTTTTTCACTACCGACGTTGCTATTTTTAACCGACTTCCAAAAACGAGGAGGTTATATGTTCGGTTGTGGATAAATATTTTTTTACAGTGAACGCTACATAAGGGAAGCAACATACACACCCTAAAGTATGATCATGTAGGTAGATATAGATTACTTATTTGTATTATTTCTAAATTCTTTACTTGTTCAAAACTTATACAAAATGAAGGTATTACTGCTACCAAGACTGCTAAGAGCCGTTGCTTCCAGACAACCATTTAATTTTGGTACACTCTGTATATTGCCCCCTTAAAATATCCCCTCTTAAAATGCCAGTAACGCACCTGCAACTTCTGATATTGCTAGTGTCTATGGGCGGCGGTAATTGCTTTCCACCAGGTAACCCGTTTGCTCGTTTGCCCCCCTATTTTCCGCTATCTGTTTAGATCGTGTCCATCACAAACTCGCATATTTCATTTCATCAAACCTGTTCTATGCCCTTACCCAAAACCCCAAGTACATCAATACCAAACTTTCTGTAAGTTACTTTTAAAACTATTTATTTTTTTCTCCTGAGAGTACCTGTACCAGGTAACGCTGGAGAAATTAATTAATTTCAACTTTACTTTTTAATATTTCTTTTTTAACTAGCATTAGCTTCTTCTTTTTAATTAGCGAAGGTCCACTTGAGTCTTCGCCGATGCAAATGCTGGACATGCTCCGGATAATTAGATTCATTTTTAATATTAATAGGAAAATTAATTGTAACGGCAAACGACCGATCGCTGTATAACACAACACGTGTTGTTGGTGGGCACTCATCGAAACTATTATAATACTAGCTGACCCGGCGACTTTGTTCCGCCTTAATGGCAATAAATAAGCAGATTGTGTTTTTTTTTAATTAGAAAAAATACACAAAAAAAATTAATAATAAAAGATCCAGGAAAAAGTGTGCAGTGCTGAAACCTAAAACAAAGTTGCAAAATTTTTTTGTTATACCACGTTTTATAGTGACTGACGTTTCATGTCAAGTCATACGGGAACGCTGTC
>JAOTAV010000030.1:481085-502647 GCA_026546445.1 Cyclargus thomasi | reverse complement strand
CGTTCAGTGAGTGAGTTTACCGGTGGCCCAACTTCCCTAATCCACCTATCCCTATTCCCATTCCCTATTCCCTCATAAAGAACGGCAACGCATTTATTACATTTATAGCAATTGCGTAAATGAATAAATATGATTATTGTGCAAGCAGATAAATCAAATATTTAAGTTTGTTTCAACAAATAACGATTGAAAATATTCCGTAATCTCAGATGTAAACACGGAGTCGTTTACATTCAAATTACATCATAGTTCATGTCCTTATGCATGAATTTTCGTTTCTTATTACATATATATTACAGTGGCTAGGCCAGGCACTAAACAAAACTTCATTACTCGACTGCGCCGAGGGTTATGTTTTTCGAGATGTATGTATATGTGTATATATGTATGTATAATTGTTTAGCACGCTCTGCAGCCTTTTTTTTAATTAAAAATAAGAGGGCAAACGGGTTACCTGATGAAAAGCAACTACCGTCGCCTATAGACACTCGCAACATCACTGTTGCATGTGCGTTGCCGGCCTTTTAAGAGGGAATACGCTCTCTTCTTGAAGGTTTAGGCCTAAAGGCCTATACAGCTTCATGGATTTTGATGTATAAGGTATCGTTACATTCGTCTAGCGTATAACGCAAGTGACACTTTGGACATTTAAAATTAAAAAAAATCAAGATGTTGGATTTTGAAGTCTAAATCGTAAGGTTCCAAAAAATATTTTGCCTATTCAGGTCGAATAAGGTATCAAAATCAAGGGCTTTAAATACCCATTCTAGAAATATACACAATCTAAGTTGAACCTAGCATTTATTTCGACTAGCAATATTATTCTGATGCCGTCTTTTATTTTCGGTTAAAATTGGTCTGTAATACGATTTCATGACTTTGATACTTGATCATGCATATTATTACGTTTATGATGTTTTGATTTTTTATATATAACATGATATGTTATTTGTCTAAATAAATGATATTTTTATAAAAAAAATATGAAAATGCCACAAAATAAGATATGAGAAATAGGAGTCTGGCTACTATAAGTTAAATCTAGAAAAACCTTCCAAATTCAAAAATTCTGCAGATGGTATCACACAATTGTAGTGGAGAAAAAGATTTTGAGCATTGTATCATGTTTAAATTGCAATGATTCCTGTAGTCGGGTTTTCTGTTTTTGGACATTGCTTGTTTGTTTCTATTTTCCTTAAATTATACAAAATTTTCAAATTTATGATTAACTTTTAGTGGGCTAAAAAAAAGGCTATTACTAGATATTTTAATCTACACGCGGTTGTGCCAAAACCGAAGCCATTGAAAATGAAAAAAATATATATAATAACTAAATTAATAGTTTGACTTATCTACCATTTGCTACCGGTATATATACAGAATAAGGATAAGATAATATTAATAGAGTCCGTTGGTACCATATTTCGCCTTATCGTTCCTTAAAGATTTTGTTGAAAATTAAAAAAGTACTACAATATAAATCTATATATTTGTACGTGAGCGGAAAACTTTGTACTCTTTTTTACGCAAGACGCGTAAATATAAAAGCATGAAATTTCTCCTAATTATAGTTGATATCGACGAGGAGCATGGAATACCAATATTATTTTAAAATATGCTTTAATTTTGAATATTTTTAATCAATAAAACGCTACGCACACTACAATATTTTGACATGACACGATATTCATATGCGAAATACTCTTTTCTTTATGGTTGAAGTCTGTTTTTTTTTTCATAAAATTGAAGTCTGTGACGAAAGTGAGAATAGATTATATTTTTCATCGTTCCTCTACACGATGGATATAAATATTTATGGTCGAATTTCGATCACAAGGTGACCTCTAGTTACTCAGAAAGTTTGATTGTATGTTTGTGGGCCAATCACGACTTTTCAATATAATAATTTAAATCATCAAAATCCAAACGTTTTGATGATTTAAATTTAGTATAGGATACTTTATATTCTGATTTTATGCTCCCTTAAGACTCGTTTCCGTGCGGGCTAAACTGGTAAATTCATGGTAATTGTAAACTTTCACATTTTAAAACACCGTCAGATTTGTTAGCAAGCCATTCACAAAACTAACAGAATAGGAACGATTATGGGATCATTTTACGTATGAGTAGAGATAGGTCGAAGCGGGCGGAAAGCTTACAAGTGGTAGGTGTGTCAATAAAGGTGACGCGACACTACGACCGCCGGGGTGGGTGGCCACAAAAACTGTCACTCACTAGTCGGGTAATACCGGTGTATACTTTTTACGCGGTAGCCTAAATATAAGCTGTTTAAAAAAGATAAGTTTAATATTGTCCAGGGTAATGAGAAGAAGATTCGAAGGAACACCCCGAAGCGGTTGATTTAAATACTTATAATTTCGATTGAATATTAATAATAGTATGATTTTAAGTTTATTATTAAGAGTTCGTTAAAAAGAGACTTTCCTGTCACCTACCAGGTTTTGTTCGCGGATTCGCTTGTGTGGATTTTGAAAATCACTTTAAAATAATGTTAAAATACGAATATTTTTATAACATGATGTTTTACTAAGACCTAAAGTAACCCATGTTAACTCGATAATTTTAAACTGTCTTTGCCAAAAATATCAAATAGATTAGTCGCTTCGTTAGGGCGTGAGAGAATGACAACAAGAAATAAATATACTTTACCATTCGTAATATTAGTACTAATTTTACAGTTATTCTTTGTTAAACTAATTGTAACCGTTGCATCATCAGTTAAAAGGTATCTTTACCGTTTTGGAGAAACCTCGATGAGCTACTGTTTTCCCGAAAACATTGTCAAGTTATCTACTTGCACTGTTTGATAGTGTCCGGAATAGGAAACGACTTATTTAAAACTAAAAACAAAACGCGTTTGATATGATACTGTAGAGACTTAAGAGTTAATTGTATACCAAACGGTTTTCACACAATGAGCAGTAACGTTTTCCACCCTCTAAACCCTTACCTTGAGTAATGATTTTGTAGTATGTTGTGGAAATGCCTCAGAACAAGGCTTCTATGTATTTGTTTTTTAAATATTTATGATAGTTTATGTTATTTTAGTAATTTCATACAAAACAAAAAATGATTTAATATTTTCAAATCTACTATACATATTTAAAAAACAAAAAGACAGAAGCCTAGTTTTGAAGCATTTTCACAACATGTTACAAAATCATTATTCTAGGTGAGGGTTTAGAGGATGGAAAACGTTATTGCCCGTTGTATGAAAACCGTTTGGTACACGTATGCAAATGGAGCTCTTTATTCCGAATGATGGCCCGCATGGATGTATAAAATTCTAATTTCTAGGACGCGTTTTCGAACAATGCGTATTGGTCTGCTCTGATAATAATTCATACATTTCGCTGTCGGTGCAGACAAAAATCTTCTTCGAAATTGCTAATATCTTTTTACTAGGTGGTCATGATTATCTATGTATTAATACGCGAGCGCAAAACTTTGTACCCCTTTTTACGAAAGACGCGTAGGTGTATAAGCATTAAATTTCTCCCAGTTATAGTTGATGTGCAGGAGGAGCGTGGAATAATATTTTTCTAAAATATGCTTTGCACATTTGCACACTACAACACGCACGCTATAATATTTTGACATGACACGATAATCATACACGAAATACTCTTTTCTTTATGGTTGAAGCCTAATTTTTTTTAATTAAAATTTAATGGCCTTTTATGCCAAATTGAAGTCTATGATTGAATTCAGAATAGACTATTGTTTTTTTTATAGTTCCTCTACACGATGGTTTTAAATATATTCATGGTTGAATTTCAACCACCGGGCGACTTAATAATATAAGTTTATTTTAAGCATTATGTAAATTGATTATGACCATTAGATAAGTTGCTACTAGCAACTTATCATCCATAGACCAAACCTACGTTACGATTATTTGCTATGAAGAGGTAATTTTTAGCTCGACTATAAATATAACTCAATCAAACCACTTAGAACCTGAATTAATCGTCTGCCAATGAACAATTTTTCTCACTGATAGTACAATAAGCCTAAATCAGAGTTATGATCCTGTAGGCCTGTTTCACCGCTTACAGATTGTATATTTATTTGACAGATACAACTTTATTTGACAGATGTTGTATGGAGAATCTGTCATAAAAGTTGTGGACAGCCTAACAGAAACTTTAACAGTAAGCGGTGAAACAGGTCTTAAATATGTATAAAGTCAAATCAGGCTCTCAACTTTCATTGATCATCATTCAAACCTCCTTGCAATAAAAAATCATCAATCCGTTCATCCCTAAAAGTACTAGGGTAACAAGAGTTTAGAGGAGGTTAAACAGGGATTTGGTCACTCCACGCGCGGTCCGGTTCCACTTTTGAATTTGGAGATGTTTGAGCTACCGGTGTTGGCGAGTGTGTGCCCAGCTCTCCACATGCCACCCAGCTCGTGTTTGCTTACCCGCATTTCTTCTAGTTTACATGTTGCATAATTTTTTATAGACCCCTAGAGTTTCAATTGCGTTTGCGTTCGATTTCTTTTTTTTAAAGTGCTGCTAACGCTGTCAACGAGTTGAGCAAATGACGGATCAATATAGAAGGTTCGAGTGCCCAGTAACTGTTCTCATGTTGTCGACCAAATATTCTGCTTTATATATTAAGCCAGGTCTTGCCCGCGGTTTCGCTCACTTTAAGATGAATAATTATTATTACATAAACTTACGTCTCCTATTTTTCCCTTTGAAATTTATTAAAATTCGAGGTAAATGTTACGACTTAGCTGATGCCTATGTCGTAACATCTACCGGCATCCCGAATTACAGCCTGATCCGTCCAGTGGTTTGAGCATTGCCCGTTTGAGTCTTGTAGTTAAGATGAAGGTATTATATATAACTAGGCCTACCGCCGTCTTCTATATAGAAATAATTTCTAATGCACATAAATTGCGTTATTACCTCAAAAATGTAGAATTATCAGATTAACCGAGTCTGTAAACAATTTTTAGCGTATTACAATAAAACAAATCGTTATTTTGATTTGTATGGGCTAAAATACATTTTAACTGGCCGTGTTAATACTAATTCCGTAATAGTGTAAACTATTACGGAATGAAAAATTACGGATAAGTCATAAATAACGTTTCGTCTTTGTTCAAAAACCTTCCGTTTTAAATCACGAATCCTTATGAGGAATCGGTCGCGACGGCTTTGCTTTGTCGTCCAATACTGAACTCTGAATTACGAATTCAGTGTTAACATCTATCCGAATATATTGATGAATCGTAAAAAACTCGATTCCGTATGCAATGTGAACGTTCATCGGTCATTTACGTACCTATCGTCTTTTTTGACGAATCGTCAATGTCGGCCCTAGTGTGAATGAGCCTTAACGTGTCTTAAAGTTGTACATTATCTAAATATATTAGGCTCTAGTTCTAATAAATTTTTTTATTACCTAAGTTCAACCAGAGATTATACTAATTATTCAACATTGTGCTGTAACATTCAGACAACTTGTCTGCCATAATTTGAATTCCTCAACTGTAATGTAACTCCAAACCCGCAAAGTTATCCTAAAAATACTCTATTGATTTAATAAAAGCTACAAATTACAAATCGGAAAAACAGTATTATCCCTGAAAGCCTTAGAAGTGACCCTCATTAGGCGTATTGTCGGGGTTTTGTAGCCGGCTACCATAAATAAATCAAATTTAATTAACTCAGATTAATTTTCACGGCGCCGCTCGCCCGCCTCTCTTTTTCTCTTTCGTCTCTCTATCTCTTTCTCTCTCCGGCCCTTTTTATTCGCCCGGGGCGAAGGTCTCGGCTTTGCTATGGGCTCTTTAATAAAAAGTTTACACTTAGTAATTTAATGTGTCGCCGGTTATTTTCTCGGCGGGAAGCCGGCCAATATCGCTTAAATTAATTTTATCTTATTGATCTTTTAACTCATCTGTACTTTTGATAACCTTAAATGAAAACTTGTTAATTGAATGGAGCACGCTTCTGATTAAATAAAGTGAAGTCGTTAATATTATACTAGAACTGAATTATGTTATACAAGTAAACAATATATTTATTTATTACCTACAGTAACAGACTGCAAAGTAAATAAAATATAAAAAGAAATACAATACACACACAGGAAGTAATAGCATTCTACAATACAATTCAGTCATCTATTTACAACATAAATAAAATAGGTCAGGAAAACAAAAACAAATTATATTAAAAGGTAAAGTAGTCAAAATATTTTTAATTTCTACTATACTATTTACGATACAAAAAATTATTGAGTCATATATAATTATTGAGTCATAACTATTAGTCAAGATCTGTCAGCTGAGTTTGACATAACGCGACCAAAAAACTTTGATCCTCGAGCTGTATGTATCTCTTTCAATTTCTCTGATTGTACAATCAGAGACGTTAAAACAGAAAAGTCTGTATCTACAGATTCTGGATCTAAGTAATTTGGTCGGGCTATTTCAAACTCAGCCGACTGATTACGACTTATATGGAATTGACATATTCCGACCAAGTAGTGTCCGTCAACTGGCTCTCTTTCAAGTTCCCCACTGTACCTATTACGGAATGAAAAATGACGTATTTATTCGCAATTTCTTTACCTTACTGTGTCTCACATGCTCGCAGCGAAATGCGTATAACAAAATGTTGTAAGAATTGTGTTTGCGTTACATCTGGGGCCTCGAAAAAGGGAATTACGAAAATTAAATAAAACTTAAACATTAGTTGTTGTGATCGCACACGGCCCGTTGTTTTTCCGCCATTGTTGTGCGCGCCGTATTTGCGTTGTTCCAATTGGAATCTGCATTATTAATCGCCTTTGTTTTCCGAGCGCAACACTTGCGGAAAAACATACACGTACCAACAATCTAATTTTTAAACAAATACCGAACTTCACAATCTCGAAATCAGTAGTTTATCGTATTTTTAAAAGACCAATTCTCGTAATTGACTAACTTTCAGATGTCCGTTCTATCGTTAAACAATTTGTCTTGATTTTGTCGCAATAGTAAAAATAGACTTTTTGAGTTTTGCCGACCCAAGAAAAATCTTCTGGTTTTTCTGATTTCTCATTGAAACAATCTTAAAACAAATCACTGTTTGAACGGTCTACATCGCAAACTTACTTGCAATTTTAAACTAATTCTATATTAAAACCACCTGTCCCGTATACACACTTTTTAAAGTTTTCAATTAGTAGCTGGATCTTAAACGTATATGCTAGTAAACACAATGAAAATAGGTAATGCATTTTTAAGAGTAACTAAGATTGTGACACGAGTATTTTGCATATAAGACATTTCAATATTTTGGTATGAATTAAATGATTTAAACTTAGGCTAATAAATTATTGTAACATAATCTGCTAGTTATATCCAGTTAATACTGGATTATACTAAGAATATGTTTTCAAAGGTGGATCTGACTCAATATCTACATCATTTCAAGTCATATTAGTTAAATAGTTTTGAAGCTTACTACCATTAACGCAAATTTTATTTTATGATATTTAGGGCCTGTTTTACCGCTTACTGTTAAAGTTTCTATTAGGCTCTCCACAACAGATTCTCCATTCAACATCTGTCAAATAAATAGACTATCTGTAAGCGGTGAAACAGGGCCTTAATCGTGGTAACAAATGAATATAGAAGTCTGCAGGTTTCATAAATAATGAACTGAGAACATCTCCTAGATTGAACCCGTCTGCAAATAAAAGACAACGAGAGTTGTGTGAGCTCAACTCTTTACACATTTAATATTAATCAGTCGTAAAGCCGAGTACCCTGCAGCACTCCGATGTTGATCTTTTCGTAATCATTGTCTTGTTAAACACTCTACATTTCATATTCAATGTTTGATGGCGGTTGGTTAAATTTATTGTCTTCGTTATTAATGAAATTGTGATAACTTTAAATATTTAGCTGTCCGCAGATGTTACGTTTAATTAATTGTAAATTTAATTTGTATTTCGGGTTTTGCATTCGTAGTTTTATAAAATTATTTAATTAAAGTCTCTAAATCGGCTAGTAAACACCTTTATAATATTTAAAGTCCAAAGCGAGTCACAAATATCATACAATGAATTTCATAGTTTGAAATTAAAATTAAAAAACCTCCTCGTTTTGACCGACGCAACGTAACGGCAAAGGCGTATATTTTGGGATTGGTAAACATCATGAGAAAATATTACTCGCAGGCTTAAAAATATAATAGCATATTTTTCAAAACCTAACCGTAAAAGAAAATCTTGCAGGTAAAAGAAAACCTGAATTCTCGAAATTCCCAGAAGGAGTAATCCTTTTAGTATTATTATCAGAAATTGATAACCTAAAAACTGATTTAAATACGTCAGAGAGTTTCGCACATCATTGATTACGTAAACGAGTCTATCAAATACGTACTCGATAAATCAAATTAACATTTAGATGCAATCTACGTTGAAATATGATCAATTTAAAACTAATTACCGTGTCCGTTTAACATTTATGAAAACGTAAAGTCGGGACACGGGGACAGAGACAACTCGGGTGCGACGTAGAAAAAGTGGGCGGGGCGCTCCGCCCAGCCGCGCGCCGGCCCAGCGCTTCCGCTGCAGCCTCCCCTTATCTCGTAATAGGTAGCTATAATAAAAGAGATACTCGCAATGTGTTACTAAGTAATAAAGTACCGCCATCTTGCCCCCGCTTCCGTGTCGCAATAACGCTTTATGAGCAGCGAGCCGCGCGATCAAAGAATACTAGCATTTAATTTTCCGCCTGTTGCCCGCCTTTGACGGAGAAACGAAACGTGGAGAACGTAATCACTCGATTGTTTTCTGCGTCAGCTCATGTCGCTACCTACCTCACTACCCCACTACCTACCTACCTCCCTACCTAACTGCCTACCTCCCTAACTACATCTCCTGGCATAGCTCAACATGCATGCGATGATCGGGATAATGCACACCAATTATACCGTCGCTGATAGATCATGATTTACACAAGAGTGGCTTTTAATTAATTAACTGTTTGCGGCTATCATTAAGGGAGATTGGTGTAATAAAAATTCAACATTAATAAAACCTACTAGTTACTTGCGCTGTTTCCACTATATTTACTGTTATTTATAATTTAAAACAATTTAATAAACAATATACGACCAGTTTCGAAATACATCATCTTCAGGTGTGGTGGAAATTCATGTTCATACTTAATGAAACATAGTTTTCTTGCACTTTTTTCACTATATTTTCTTAGATTTTACAAATCTATAATAAATACACGTCCGGTTTCGACAAAGTCATCATCCACTGTTTCTCTATATGAATATTAATTAATCGGTTTTAAATTCAGTCACTCTAAGAAAATATTTTATACATGTTAGCTGTTTTTACTATATGTGGCCGCGATTGAATTTTCTGTATAAATCTCTTCCATCATTAAATCTATTGCTTACATTTTCTTACACTTGAAATTGGAATGTGGACAAAGACTAGTTTTTCCGATAATTCTGCTTACACCTGTTAAAGATTCCAGCACCATTCGCATCCCGTCTCTCTAATAAATAAAATAATTATATACCATTTATTTTTGTGTAAATTAAAAAAATTTCTACATGTTGACCATCCTGTTCGGGAACTAGCTGTGCGAGAACCGGCCTAAGACAATTTCAGAATCTGTTATCGACAATTAAGCAATCGTGTATGTTACCGATTCGACAATGTTGCTATTATTATTTCCGACCGCGATAACCCAATCCTCGGCTCGGGTGAAGTATCACTCTATTATTTATGGACTCGTTCGATACGCAATACAAATTATTGTTTTCAAAGTATAACGTTTAGGGGAGCGATGTTTGTGAAACGACCCTCCGGGGGCTGAGGCCCTGGCAGAGCGAATCTGAAGCCTATCTCGACGGAGTAAGTTTTATTTTGGGTAAGCGCCGCGCGGCAAAACACTCTTTTATGGTGCTGCGGAATCGACGTACTATTATAGCGATCTTTGACAATTGAATTGTGATTCGGGCGGCGCATTGTGGCGCAGATAGGACTTTCTCGCTGGGGCGGCATGGGTGTTTGCGTGTGGTAATTGATACGAAGTGACAGACACCGGGGGATACTTTTCCTGCCCGGGGCTCGCCGGGCGCGGGGGAGGGGAGGGGAGAGCGGGATGTTTTGACATTAGCGAGGAGATGGGTGTGATTTGAAGTGCCCTTTGTGGAATTACAGTCGCCGCGTCTTTAATATCGACTAATGCATTTCACGGCTAATGGGGGAGGACGACAGGTGTGAGGGCTTTGTCTAATTTTTAATATTGATTACTTTTATAACTCTGACATCTGCGATTTGTCGCTTTCTGTTTTGAAGATTAGGATTAGTTACACTTCGAATAATGCATTACTAAATAACTACTAGTTATTATGATATCCTCGCATAATATGAAGGTATCGTAACAACTCCTATGTTGAAATCATTCTACTCATCATCATCATGAGCTTCCTACGTCACGTTTTATTCGCAAACGTAAAAGCTGCTTAGTAAAAAAACGTACGATATCGACACGTGAAAAACATTTACTAAGCGAGTAAATTAACATTTAACACTAAAGTTGATAAGCGAGATTTTAATTAATTTCATTGGAATATTTAATTACGTTTCCAATCAGAGCGTACCAAATCTCGGATGAAAAACAAACACGTAACGCACCTCACGAACGCTAAGTGGTAATTAAAAGGAGCTGCAAATTGTAATTAAATCAACATTAAAGTATCAGAGGCGGATCAGCCGTCCATTAATAAATCAGTACGCTAAAACCGTAATTGTGATCCCAAACAAGGCGGAGGGAGCGTGTTTGTTCTAACAACATTATTACAATAAGTTCTGCCGCTGCCGACCAGCCTGCCGTTCGCACGCTGTGTTTAGTCGTTCACATTCAAACATCAAGTAGACCTTGTATCATATTAGGGGCGTGTGTCAATTAAGATTATATTTTATTTATTAAAAACTGAAGCTTATTAACTAGTATTTACACTATCTGTGGCTATGGTCAGTAACATAAAAAAATATTAGAAACTAAATGACACCCGCAACTCCGTTGCGTTAAAATTCGTTTATCGCGCGGGAAACATACATTTTTCCATACAAATTTATTCATCAGACCATTCTGGGGTGGGCATCATATCATGATGGTGTGGGCGCGGACCACCCGGCCTCCCCATTTATACACCTATGTTTCTCAATTTGACCGTATTTATTTAAACTAGACTAAGCTCGCAACTCCGTCGCGCCATAATACGTATATCACGCAAAACCCGTATATAATTCTTTTGGTATAAAAATTGTATGTCCTTCTTATTGAAAATTTCAACTAAATCGGTTCATCAATTTAGGCTTAAATTGGTAGACAGACACATTTTACATTTATAATATTAGTAAGTATAGATTTATTTTTCTAAAAATGTTTTTTTTCAACTGGATTTGGCTTACCATACCAATATGCCTCCGTGTCGTCAGGATCGGCAGGTATCCAACCACGAGAACCAGGAACTCGAGGGATATGCTATAGCATCTTTCTTTATCAGCTTCAAGCTGTATTGGGACCCGCAACGAAATTAATCAGAAGAAGATAGGAGAAGCAGCCTTTCTGCGTGCAGCCTCTTAGCTATGAGTCTTGACGCGCAATCGCAATTTTAGTACTTTGAACGACTAATCCGATCTGATACTTAACCGACTATAAATAATAATAATAACATTTATATATATTATATAAAAATAAGTCGGGTTTTCCGTCATAACGAACTTCCTCCAGAACGCACGAACCGATTTCGACAGTTTTGCATTCGTTAGAAAGGTCTCGGGCTCCGTGAGGCTTATAGCAAAGAAAATTCCGGAAACATTTTCGGAGAAATGCAGGAATTTAGGGAAAATCATTTTACACGTACAGCGTCATCTCTTATACCTGGCATACACTACAACGACGCTTGACAGCTACTCATTGTGCTCACTTAATTTCTCATATTATAATTAAAAAGTTTATTGCGGGTTCTGTTAAGAGGTCACTAGGTGTGATAAGCATTTAATTTTATTATAGAAAATAATAATTGTCATCTTTGTTACCACGCGGACGGAGTCGCGGGCAACAGCTAGTTATCCATAATATTATGATGTAAGAATTTCGTAGCCCGTAGCGCGTAGCCTGTCGCTACGGAAAATTGCAGAGCTCTACTCGATTGACTAAATTTATTCCAGATTATAAATAAGATTTTCATACTAATTCCAGGTTAACGTACATTATTACTTCTACTAGTTATTAAATGTGTTTGAGTGCGTCTGAAATTCTTTAAGTTAATAAATCAGAAATCATTTTCAGTTTTCTCATGTTCTTCATCTTAGTAACAAAACATTTGCGAAAATTTCATACTTGAGCGTCTGATAAATTGGTCCTTAATCGAAGCAGTTGGTAATGAAGTAAAAGGGCTTAAGTGAATTTAAGTCTTCAATTTGATTCGAATCGGTGTTCTAATATGAGGAGTCCGCCGCGTTGGGGCGAGGTGGCTTTGCCCCAGGGCCATACGCCCCATCACATCTGCATATCTGACAAATTACATTTCAATACTACACGCCGCTTAGGGCTATTTTACCTCCGACGGAGTCCTTACGTCAAGGAAATAAGGGCGATAACAAATTCAGTTCTAACCTATTAGTTTCCTGGTGACAAAGATGGTGGTTATTATTTTTTATTTTGGTTTAATAACGATTTTTACAACAGTGCTATACACTAAGTATATAATTTTCCAGGTAATAAAACAATTTTTTTTTTTTACCTGTGCTTTTATCGTCTTTACAGTAAATAAATAAGTAATCATAATATATAATGTAATTCTAAGCTTTGTATTGTAAATAATAATAGCGTATTTTGTACAAAAACGGTTTTGCATTAAAACTATTATTATTATTTTACGTAGTGTTATTATGAAATAAAATAAACAAGCATTGCAAGGATTCATAACCCTCTTTTTCTATCGCGGAATCCGCGAGTTGTAATAATAATGGGTGCATAAGGGTTAGGTTAGATATTTTGCGGTAAAATATTTTTATGGTTTCCCCCTTCGCTACGTTTGAGATACAATTTCAACAGAAACAGCTGTTTTAAATAAACTTATTAACGCAGTTTTTAGTGATAATTGATAGAAACTGTAATATAACTGACTTTAATAAAGCTTTTGATACAAGATTTACTTTCAGTACGCCTTTTTATCAAAACCGAACAAGCCGCACTTTTTTATACTTAAATAAATGACAACTTAAATACTAATACAAATTAGTTTCTGTTACTTATACTAATTTATACAAATCTCACCAAAATGTTAAGCTCTTTTGAATTTTTAATTTGTGACAATAAGTGATAGGAAATTTTTACATCAGGTGGGTTAGCTAAGATGTTAACGTTTTCGCTTCTTTGTAGAATCGCCTAACAAAATGTATGGAAATTACATAAGCGTTTGGCGATTCTAGAAATAAACGAAAACGTTAAGATCTTGGCTAAACCCTCCCCCAGTTCTATTGACATTAAGGTCTATAAACATTAGTCGACGTAGCGGCTCGCGTTGGGTCAGATCACACGACTGACGACGTACCACCAGCAGGTGGTACGTCGTCAGTCGTGGTATAGGCTTACGCGAACCCTCCACTGGCCTAGGGCGATACGTGGAGTACCGCCAAGTTTTTAGTAGGTCTGCGTCTACTACCATCTTCCCACACAGCAGAGACCAACATACTTGCGGACAGGACCCCATCCCCCGCAAGATGCTTAAAAGCATTTTCTCGGCGTAAAAAAGGTGGTACGTCGTCCACCGTATCACAAACTGAATACTTTCGAGAACTTGATGACATCTGTGGCTCATTTTGTAAGCGCGTTGGTGGCTTAAGTCGGGGGTCGCGGTTTCCAATGCCGCCGAAGGAACAAAAAGTTTTTCAATGTTCCTGGGTCTTGGATGTGTATTAAATATGTGTATATAATAAAATTCTTAAATATTTGTATAGTATAAAAGTATTAAATATATTTCCGTTGTTTGGTACATGTAACACAATTCCCTCGGGTACTTAGCACGGGCCCAGACTGACGTGATGTGAAGCGTCTGTAGATATTATATTATTATTTTTATTATCACTCAATCTCATCATGTCCTGAAGGGAATGCGTCCCGAACGCTAACGATATAAAATGGCACTGTTATCTCTGCTGAAATCGTTTTGTTGCACCAGGGTATACGAGGGTGCTTGGCTTGGAGCGTCTAATACCATATTCCTTACTCTATAGAAGTTCCATTCCATTCTACACTTACCTTTATACGAGGAGCCGAACTTTAAACATGTGTGGTAATATACGTGGTAGCCCCAAAGGAAGATCTTCCGACCGCGAGAGGTGTTAAGCTGAAAAGAAACACTGACAGCCCATACAAAACGTCCGCGACTTAAGCCTTATAGTTTGCAACACTTCAATGTACAATTATCGTCTAGATCACAGCTGCCAGTCGCGACTGCAAGTTGCTTTCGATCAGTATATTTCCGCCTTATACTCTGTCAGGCCGAAGTCCACTTGATACATGTCAGCTGTTGTATATATAGTGCTGGATTTAGAAATCTTCGATAGTGCGATGCAGGATTATTGCGCGTATTGTGGGTACCGCCACACATGTTACTTATCCACTTATTATATTCCACTTTGTTCAAGAAAGGCTTGAATTTTTTTTTACAACAGTCGCAGTTTTGTGCTTCATAGGCTAATTCCCGTTAAACATTTCTAATTCATATTAAAATTTAGCAAATTGGCAACAACGCTGTAGGCAGCTGGTATCCCACACGATGCATACATAATAACCCGCTGCAGTATGCCAAAGACAAACACCGTTATTGAAAAGCTAAACTGCATAGTAAATGTGTGTAAGTTTCGCCTTTGTTCCCGCTTAACTAGGTTGTAGCTTAACTGCTTAAACTGATTATTATATGGCCAAGGTATTGATTTATTCATAACTACTCATTAATTCATTACGGTCTAACGTAGGTATTTCGAACATAAATGATATGAGTGCGGTTACCGAGTTCGTAATTTAAAAAACTTAATACTTTATCTTACAAAATTAGTTTTTATATACATACTAGTAGTAGCAAATTATAAAACTAAGAGACAACTTTGTTTTGTCATTTGTTACAGCCGACTTTACACCGCCCATACTATTTGAAAACATACATCGCCCCAAAGAGCGATGTATGTGTTGGAAAGAAGTTTCAAAATTAAAAAGGCATTTTTTGTTAAATTTTAAAGAATATATAGTAATACATAGAGTGAGTGAGTACATTTGTATTAATACTAGATTTCACTCGCGTCTGCGTTGATTTTCCCCTATTTTCCTGCTTTTCTCTTAAATTTTTCCTGAATTTTCTTCGAGACCTTTCCAACGAGTACGTGAAAATCGTTTCATACGTTCTGGATTTATAGCGTCAGATGATTATAAAAAGATTTTAAGGGATTAAATAAGCTTTTGTGTGTATGTTTCTGGCAGGTAATCTCCGACACTACCGAAAAGATTTCAAAAGTTCTTTCAACATTAGAAAGCTACATTATCCGAAATTTTGTTTTAAATTTATGAAGTTAGTAAACATCTAGTCTTAAGTACATTCTTACACTCTGACTAAATATTATATTCTGCAATAAAAATGCCAGTAAGTCTAGCATCGGTTGATTGAATGAAGATGTTTCACTACATTCACTATAACAAGCCATAGCAATAGACAAGTCGACCGCGAAATTCCAATAAAACTAAACAAAGAGTGCGTTAAACGGAACACAATCGAAGGCGGACAAAAGAACGATAAGCTAATCTCCTTGAGGGTGAGCGGTGACAAAGACTCCCGGAGACCATAGACTATGGAGCATAGACTATAGAACAGAGTATAGACTATAGAGGCCGACGCCCGCTCGTCTGGCGGTGGCACGGCCATATTTGCCGCGTGAGTGGGCGCCAATAGGCGGGCGCCGATGGGTGAAAAACACGTCACTCATTTCCCGAAAGTTAATAGGGCTTTTGTCGGCCACCGACCACTTGTAATGCAATTAACTCCACAATAGCCTGTTGATGAATTTACTCGATGACTTTTAAAGCCTTTTGTAATTGGATAGAGAAGTTTCATTCATTTCACTCAGAACCTAAGTTTAGGAAATGGAAACGTAGAATTAAGATGTTTATGTTATACGATCGATGCAGTGATTGTTTATATGTAACAAATTTAAATTAGTAGTACAATGTAATGACGAGCAAACATATATCATTTTAGATATTAAATAAATGGATACTAATAATATAAAGCTGAAGAGTTTGATTGTTTATTTGTTTGAAGTCACTTTTCTCAGGAACTAGTCCCAAATAATTTTTTTTGTGTTAATTAATCTATTTATCGAGAAAGGCTATAGGCTATATTATAACATCACGACTAATAGGAGCCGAGCAGTAATCAAAAATGTTATAAAAACGGGATATATTTTTATGTTCAAAGATATATACATTATAAATATATAGCTTATAAACAATAAAAATGTATACAAGACTAGAAATAAAAACGAAGTTTTAAGCAAAGTTCTAAGATCTATATCAATAAGCTAAATTCCTGTAAACAGAAATCAATCGAACTATAATCTCAATACAAACTCTCTTTAAAAATTAGTTACAGCAAAAACTCAATTAACTTTCGTTTAAAGTATTCGACAATATTGCATTGATCGAACATGTTCGACAATGGCGATCGTGAATGAACAGAGTATTGACCGGTAGTGTGTATAACCCATTCAGACTTTTTTTATCAGAAAGAACCTTCAGGCGGACACCATAGGGGTCATTTTTATATGTAGGTAAAATATCTCCGGACGTTACTGTAGGACCACCCGCGGGTCCACGGCTCTGCCCGATCGAGTGGAAACCGAGAGACAGATCATTGAATTTTTTCTTTTTTTTTTCTAACCCACCGGTGTTAGTTCAGTAGCGCGGTCACCGGCAAAGACCCACGGCATTATTCCCGGATAACACGCCGCATTAAAACGTATTCAATATTCGCTACCAGTGCACTACATATCTCTTGATATTTGCACCATTGTCGACGGCTCATTGTGAGCGTATCACAAAGGATTTAATATTCATAAATAGAGTTCAATATTTTGAGATTATTTGTGTGAATTTCAAACATGTTACGGATATTATTGTAGTCGTATTGATTTGAACATAACATGAGATTAATATATTTCTTTGAATATCATTTTGTTGTGTTCGGTTGGAACTTGGAAGCATAAATAATGAACAAAATTGTGCATACAGATTGCATTGTACTTACGAGCTATTACACCAGGAGAAGTTAAGAACTAAATAAATATTATGTATATCTCGGACTGAATCACATTCGGTCTACTGTAGGACAATTTAACTGTGATAGATGAATCACTAAATGAATAAAAAATTTATGCAACAACACTTCGGCTGGTACTTATCATTGATGCATGTCTAATATTGGTTCCGTTTCGCAGGTTTGGTTCAAGAACCGACGGGCGAAATGGCGCAAACAGAAGCGAGAAGAGCAAGAGAGGCTGCGAAAGCTGCAGGAAGAGCGGGGGTGCCGCGCCCTCACGCCGCGAGCCCGCTCCCCACCCCGTCTGCCAGCGCCCTCCACGCCCAGGCATTACTCCGACGAGTCCGACGACTCTGATCTCGAGGTCGCCTAAGCGGGTAGCTGTTCGACGATCACGTGGTGATCCATCGTTACGACGAGCCTGATGAATTCGATCTCGAGGTCACCTAAATGACAAGTTCGGCGAGCACGAACGACACTGTTCGACAAACAGTGTTGCAACGTTCAGACGAGTTCGACAAATCCGATCTCGTGATCGTCGAAACAACGAGTAATAGTTCGACGAGCACGCAGTGTTACATCGTTCCGACGAGTCCGACGACTCTCACCTGGTCGCCTTTCTCCATGAGGAGTAATTCGAAAACAAACGTCGCGTTCCATCGCTCCGACGACTCCAGCACCGCCCGCTGGAAGTCGTCCGGGAGATACGCGACGAGTCGGGGAGGTGTCGTCTATTTGTGGATAATATTTCGACGATTTGGATGTCTGTAATCGTGGACGAATAGTGATTGTGTTAAGTGGAACGAGACTCTAGAGAAAAGTGGACAAACGCGCAAAAGTGGACGTTCTGAAGAAATTAAACCTTAAAAATTTAGTGCACAAACTATTTATTATGACTCAAGTGCTTCGTTGGAAGTTTCGACTTAATAGCGGCTTTTGTAAATCAATGTATTTATTAAACACAATAATAATATGGTAGTAGTATCTGGATTAGTAGATATTTGTCTCCGCTTAGCGTATTGGTAACACTAGTTAAGGAAAATAACATTCCAGTAACATCTGCTTATTCACTAAGAGAAAATATTGAAAATTCATTAACTTAACTTTTTTTTTAAACTAATACAGATAGCATGTAAAAATGGCAACTAAACATTAATACTTATGTATACCATTATTATTTTCCATAGTAGAGTTGCACTAATAGTAAAAGTAAATCGTTACATTCTAGGAAATGCAATTTGAATGTAACAAGGTTAACAATAATTAATGCTAATAATATCGTGAAGTACATTCTGTATTAATTTCAATAGCTTAATAATGTAGGACATACGTGGAAGAAGCGGATAACTTGCATTTTTACAACTTTTGAGTAAATGTTAATTTTTTTATAAAATTGGAACAAATCTTGTAAATAATAGCTATCTCATTATCTAGCTAGTGTGTCTAGATATGCGTCATATCCATAATTTTTTATTTCAATTCATTTTTCTGGTCTTAAAGCATCCATTTTCGGAAAAATCCGGCAGTTTTTTAAATGTTAGTTATCTGCTTCTTCGGCTTTCACTTATGTCTTTAATTGTTTTTAGACCGCTAAAATGGTTGCGCTTTAAATATGGCAAAATCTTAACTTATGAGATCTTTTATTATTTTTTTTTATAACTCTCCTAAGAGGTCCGGTCATTCTTAGATAGCTTTGGACACCTTGTGTTCAAAATTATGTCGTTTTGACATCGACCGACCGCATATCCATATTATAACACAACTGGCTACTATAACTTGGATAGGCGTTAAACCTAAAGGAAGAATAGCTTAAACTAACTAGCAATAGTATATATGGAAATATAGACACTATAAATTCAGTACTACTAAGACTATAGAAATGTTGTAGTAAATAAGTATAATACTTAAAAATACAACATAACGTAACGAATACAAAATTGCGAACGTTCTAGAAACAAATCTAGTTTTAAACATGCAATAAACGACTTCTGTAATTGTTAGTAGGTAGCTATTTAACACCATATATCTGTATCTATAATAAATATGATAAAATAACTCAAGTGATCTGTTTTAAATTATAGCCCCTGTAATAGCATGTAAGGAATTCTATAAAAGCTAGAAATCTAGTTTTTCTATTCTAATTTTCATCATGTACGATGGAGGAAATTGAAAGAGAGCCTACGGACATACATTATTTGGTCGTAATATGTCAATTTCTTGTAAGTCGTGACCTGTCGGCTAAGTTTGACATAACCAACTTATTTACATCCGCGATCTGTACCTGTTTCAACTTCTCCGATTGTACAATTCAAAACAACATAATCTAACGAGGTATATCATTAATTTTAGGCGTAATAGGATTCAGTATAGTCTATATATCATGCAGCCTGCAGCCGCTACAGAGTTTTTAAAGCGTCCGTGGCCTAATGGGTAAGACCTTTGGTTCGCATTCGAGAGGGTGCAGGTTTGAACCCCGGTGGAGGCGTGTAACAGTAAGACATTTTTCGATCTCAAGTACATAATAGGGATGCTCATTGCCGTGGGAAAGCCATGCTTCGGCTCGAACGGGCCGGCTCGACCGGAGTGATACCACGGCCTCACAGAAAACTGGCGTGAAACGGCGTTTCGTTCAGTGCGTGAGTTTACCGGTGGCGCAACTTCCCTAATCCCCCCTGTCCCTATTCCTATTCCCTCATAGAGGGCGGCTCTCTTGCGACTCTTCGGATGTCACGAGTGTCCATGGGCGCGGCAGTTGCTTTCCACCAGGTAGCCCGTCTGCTCTCTTGCCCTCTAAATATCACTAAAAAAATGATCTCCAATTTTCCTTGTTCGTCATTCGGCACGATGATCGCGCAAGCATCCACATAATCGTCCGTAGTACCATAGACCAATTATTTTATAATAAATAAATAAATAAATTTTATAATAAATAAATAATATAAAGGTATATTTCTCTATGGTAGTACTTTGTCAACTCGCCGATTAAAGACGAACATACACGTATATCGGCGGACGGAGGCGAGGATGCCCTCAACACTATCACACACTTGTCATCGTCTGTATTCGCCGCTGATGAAGGGGAAGCATTATGTATGATAGTAATTAGTTACTTATGTTCCCGTATACGTGGCTCTATCAAATATATATGCCAATAGGGTTCATAGTATAAAAAGGAAAACCTAATCGTGATCAATATAATGTTATTGTCTATTGATAAAAGTAATTACTATCAAGGATTATGGATCACAATGGCGTGTCGATCAAATCAGTTTCGTGCATCGAATGCTAACGAGTAGGAATCCCAAGGCTCATCCTCGACACGTTATGTCATCAAGGAGCATTATAACATCGATGATATTCATATTTATATTTTTTTATTGCTAGAATGAAGTTACAGAGTTGGTCTTATTCTATATATAAATAATTCTTTCATTCTACCATATTTAAATGGTGTGCAATACAAATTCAAGTATTACAAGTCAAGTTCGAATGTTATCTTGATATGTTAAATGAACAAACAAAGCTTTTTTGCATAACAAAACAATAATGATACAAAACAAAAAGGTTATAATTATACATCACATCATAATAATGAGAATATATGAATTGAATAATATGGTATTCATTGTATAGTATAACTATTATATACATATAATAAAATAGTAAAATTGGAGTGTCTGTGCATTTAATATTATTACAAACTAATTAATGTGGGGGCTTGGGACCAGTAGTAGAACACAAATCGACAAAAAAGCTGTCTATTTGTAAACGCTAATCTCCGGAACTGATTCGTATAAATATCTCGGGACAATGTACGGTTCCCGTGATATGCGTGATAAATTTTCGCGCAACGAAGATGCGGACATCAACTACAGTACTGAAATTAACACTTCTTATTATTAAACTGTAGTTTAATAATAAGAAGAATCAAAAGAAATAGGCTATGTTAATGCGATGCAATGCAATGAAATGTAATGAAGTAGATAGTATGGATGTTATATAAATAATGTTTGTAGGTCGTTTTCCTACTGCAGACCGTCAACGCTTACAATATTATTTCGGCCGGATAAAATGCCCCTCTATGACATAGAATTTAGGTTTCATTTTTTTAACCGACTTCCAAAAACGAGGAGGTTAATATGTTCGGCTGTGGATATTTTTTTTTTTTTTTTTTTTATGTA
>JAOTAV010000030.1:453996-480985 GCA_026546445.1 Cyclargus thomasi | reverse complement strand
AATCGTACTGTGGAAGACTGCCATTCATCAAGACGATATGGGTGGTAAACCTTCCGCGTAGGTCGATGGCGAAAAGTAGTAGGTGAAATGATTCCGAACAATTCCTCTGAGCACTCCCCATGATAAAATCTATAAAGGATGCAGAAACGGAATTTGTCACGGAAACTTGGTAGCCATCCGGATTAGAAGTTAACAGAAGGTCCAACAGGGAAGGATTCTAACCTTCTACATCTGGGACACGTGTAGGCGTGGTTACCAGCTGTGTTAGGTCGTTTGCAAGGGCAAAGTCGCAGTCTACCCGCATAATCTGTTTTATTAGAACTGAGCCAGTCGGCGTGGCGGGCGTTAAAATCACCGAGTAAAACGATTTCTGCGGATGGGATCTGCTGCTGCACGATATCCGAAGCAGTTTGTAAATGCTTCACAAGTCGGTCAGTTTCAGTATCACCGCTATGGGACCTATAGAGGCACGCATAGACACGAGGGTGTTCGTCGCAATCAAAACGTAGCCATAAAATTGATAGGTCCGAGCCTTCAAGATTCCCGAGGCGACGAGAGCATATATCCTCTCTGACATACACACACACTCCAGCTTTAGGGATAAAGGAGTGTTCAATGTGGTACCCTTGATGGGAGAGGTATGATGTATCACTCGGAGAAAATATCTGCGTCTCGGTCAAGAAGAGCAAAGCCGGCTTTGCCGTCACAAGGTGGTGGTAGTGGCATTGTGGTTTGAATGTAATCCACTGAAGGTACAAAAATCCACGTTTAATGTGGAGGAGAGTGCCTTAGTCTCTATGCTCTTGCCCGTGGATGAGGCGCAGTTTTCCCCTTCCCAGAATACGAGGGGCAGCCTTGTCGTCCATGTTCAGTTCCAGGAGTCCCTAAGCATGGACGTCTAGAGAGGGATTCTTGAACGCAGTTGGTACCCTCCTGGGGCAACATATTCGTTTTCAACTGTGGCGTTTGGGGGGGGGGAGGTATTGATTGGGCCTCCGGTAAACTCACTCACTCGTCAAAACACAGCGCAAGCGCTGTTTCACGCCGGTTTTCTGTGAGACAGTGGTATCTCTCCGGTCGGGCCGGCCAATTCGTGCCGAAGCATAGCTCTCCCACTGTAATGTGTGTACTAACATGTTATGTTTAGCCTAATTTGGAACTGAATTTAGTCTCCCCCATATAAATGGGGGAAACCTAATTACAAATACTATAAAATAACCTAGCAGCTTGGGAGGATTTCAGAGACACACACAAGAGTTATCTATACTAATAATATTAAGCTGTTTAAACTTGTTAATTTCAGAAACTACTGCCCAAAGTGAAGAATTCTTTTGTATTGGTTAGTCCATCTATTGAGGTAGACTATAGGCCATAATATAACATCACGCAACAATCAAAAGGAGCCAAGCAGTAATCAAAAGCTGGCAGAATATAGTTACAGACAGACAGTATTACAGACAAGGTAGTATTGTTAGATATATAATTTACAAGGTTTCAATATTCATTCACAACAGCAACAAGTAATTAAAATTGGTGTTCTACTAGTCTACTACTAAAGTACTTCTTATAAAATAAAGATAAAATATTTTTTCGTTTTTTTATTATTTTTTAAAATAGCATTTGAAAACATGGATAGCGTGGAAAATCTAATCCTTCAACTTCTTCTTGGGGCGGAGGTTGTTGGTGTGTCCACACTTGGTCTTGCGGCAGTTGGTAGCACGCGGGTGGAGGCGAGCATAGCACTTGCGGCAGATCATCTTCTCGCAGTTGTACTTCATGGCCAGGATGCGGAGAGATGGCTCAATGGTACCTAAAATCAAAAGAACCATAAAATAATCTAAATTTTAATTATTTCTAAACAGTAACAATTTATAAAACTAAGTACTAGTCTAGTATGTTACTGAACTATTCATAGCCAGTCATGGTGAAAGTACAAGCGATTTCAATGTATTCCATACCTCCTCGAAGCCTGAGCACAAGATGCAAGGTGGACTCCTTCTGGATGTTGTAGTCAGAGAGAGTGCGGCCATCTTCTAGCTGTTTGCCGGCAAAGATAAGACGTTGCTGGTCAGGGGGGATTCCCTCCTTGTCTTGAATCTTAGCCTTAACATTTTCGATGGTGTCGGAAGCCTCCACCTCGAGGGTGATGGTCTTCCCCGTTAGGGTTTTTACGAAAATCTGCATGTTGTTCTGAAAATATAAAGGTTTTTTTATTAATTTTGTTCGTTATCATTGACACACTGATAATTTTGAAATAATAGAAAACAATTAAAAATCGCGTTTGACAAGCCACGCGGAATTTGAATTTGGAATAAAAAACTATTTACGGAGAAGGTTACTAGCGGATCTATTGGTTTGAAAAAGTAATTTATACTTTCTTATTTGTATAGTTGGCTTTTACAACAAATTATAATTAATTTACTATCGATTTTAGATTATACTAACCTCTAATAAACGTGCCGTGAAGCAAATTCACACAAAAAAGGATTTGTTTAATTTGACATTGACAGTGACAATAAAAATGGCGGCTTCTTTTTCTTTATTCGATAGGCAATGCCTATTGAATACATAATATATTAGGCATATCAATTAGAATGAAGAACAAAACTGGAAATAATGTCAAATAAAAAATATTTTTTAAGAAAATATTGATATTTTATCTAAACAAACAAAGCTAATTTATTGCTTCTAAAATTTTATCGCCTTTGATCAACTCATTGTCAAAGTTTATTAAATTTTGTAAGAATGTTTGCTCGAATAATCGATCATAGTTTATTCAGTACTTTGTTCAGTACGAGCTGGAGGAGTTTTGACGGGATGTTAAAAAATTATGTTTTGTATTTCTACGCAAATTTTTTGTTGTTTCGGGCTTTAATATGTTAGGGTGGTAGAATATCAACCACTAAACATTCAACATCATGCATAAGTGTGGGCAAGTTAAAGAAACGTCCTATTTTATGAATCCCTCCAAAACTCCATTCGAAATTTTAGTATACCATTACTAAATTAACTGACTTGACGCTTTGACTGACGATTTATCTTAACTTCGACTAGACTGTAGATAGATAAACGGTTTATATCTCACAAATTAATAACAGTACTAAAACTAATCCTACTAACTTAACAAAAGAAAACAAAAAATATGTGAGCAAGGGCGGCCTTATCACTATTAGACAATACTTTAAAGGTTTACAAGTTATTGCATGTAAACATAAAATGTGGTAGCAAGTTAAGTAATTTAAAATTTAGTTAAAATTTATTTAGCTACTTATCTACTGAATACGCGTAAACCAGATATATAAGCGATCTCTTTAGACTTGACGAAATATTGTAACATTGCTAAATGTTATTGGAATAGTGATTTCCCGCCTTTACTCCACACTGGCGATGGCTATGTAGCCGTAAATAGAAGTTCTAGCTGTCACTAGTCACTACTCGGTTGCTTTGACAGTGACATAATAAAATTTTGCTGCGCCTCTTGATAAAAGGTGTTTCGTAACAGGTCTGGAATTGTGAATTAAAACAAATTATCTACAATGTATCACCAATTAGGAAGAATGAGCGGCAGGCTGGTGGCCGCAACCCACCTACAGAACCCACTTTTCCCCATCGTAAGTACAATCATCGACATTAGTACCAACAACCTCGCCACAAGACGGGATTACGAATGTTCATTTATGTCTAGGCACCAGTGGCGCTGCAACGAGTGGAGCCACCGAAGATTGTGTACAACACCAATCAAATGTCCACCGTGAGCGAGGCCTGCCCCACTACATCTGGCCCCAAGCGCATGATACCTGGTACCAACATCCCATTCCCACCTGTGAGCGAGGAGATAAAGCGCAAACAGGAACTGTTCCAGGTTTGTAATCTTATACTTTGAACCTTCTTCCATCTTCTCTGAAGTTTGGTGATTATAGGATGCTTTACTTGACAAGAAGAAAGCTAGTTACTTTTTAATATGTAAAAATTTTAAAGAGAACATCTGAAAAATGTGATTTGTGTACAAAGTTTACCAATGTAACTATACATTTTGATTATTCAATTCTAAAAGGTTCAGTGGTTAAAGCTTTACATTAGTATTAAATTAGCTTAAATGCTTTTTTTAGCTATCAATTTTTGTTTTACTTACAACATAAAAAGTATCTATTTGGTAGTTTCTTGTATAAATAATATTATTTTCTATATAATGCAATCTGGTATTTTGGTATTTACAGAAAGATAATGGAGTGCCAGTGTTCCTAAAGGGAGGTCCATTTGATGCTGTTCTCTACCGCTTCACCATGCTTCTCTGTGTCTTCGGTCTGATGGGTTTCGCTCACACCATCTATGGTCATGCTGTACCCAAGAAGTGAAATGTGTGATTACTAATTAGAAAATTATTTAAAATATTGTGAGAAAATAAAATTTAGTTGCAACTATTTGTCTTGTTCTATTGACTTGCAAATTTACAAAATGAATGAAAATACTCATCTTAGATTTCTTCCACTCAGTAGTTTGGGTGAGGAAAAGCAAAAACTGATTTTAATAAAAAACCTGTATATATTTTCAATAACATACAGAAGCCATAACATTACAGCACTGGCCTACAGTAATTCATAAATATTCTTATACTAATAAGTAGCATTTCTTAGGGACATTATTTTTTATGATTAAAAATAACAAATGCAAATTAAAATCAGGTACATTGATGATTCAGTATGTAAATTATTGTAGTGTGACTAAAGTACCTCTAATTTCTTTTTGTTTTTGCATGAATCCGTAATAAAATATGTGAGTTCCAACTATAGTATTATCTAAAATAATTGATCTATTATAGTTGGCAACTACTTAGAAATCCTTTCATGAAAAAAGTTTACAACATCATCTCAATATGTTATAATATGCAATTATAAAGAATTTTGCCCAAAATCGCATAGGTTGCTTTTAAAGAATAGCCTCTATTACAATACTATGGAAAATGACAATTGAAAAAATGTATACTACATAGTATTAAGTAGGTGTATTATTACTACAAGAACATGAAAGAAACTTTAGATAAGGTGATTCTTGGTAGAAGTATTGATCCCAAAGACCATAAAAATGTTATTTGCAGTTTTACTTTGTTTTTTAATAAAGATAAAGGGCGCTACTAGCAAATAATTTAAGAAAAAGGATATTTCTAACGTGTAAATAAATAATAACTATGTATGCTTCCCAAATCCATACTAATATTATAAATGCGAAAGTGAGTCTTTCTATCAGTTACTGCTTCATGCCCAAAACCGCTGAACCGATTTTGGTAAAATTTGGAAATACTTTGAGACCTGGGGCAGGATATTTCCTATTGCGAAAAAATTAACGGTTCCCGCGTGATAAACGTATTTTGGCGGAGGAGGAGTTGCGGGCATTATCTAGTTTAAGCTAGGGCTAATGAATATAGAGAATGAAGCTAACCAACACTTTGATTATCACAAAACTTTGTTAACTGTGTATGCTGGTGCTGCACTCTAGCATCTAAACATATAAAATATATTATCAGGCAGATAATTTTTTCCATCCAATATAAAAAACAAAAGTGAAGGTAAGTAATTATTACTTTAAAGTAATATTTAAAATTGGTAATTACATATTTCGATATTTAATACATAATAACATAATGATTGACAGAATCATTCAATTAAATTAAGTGCATCTTTTTTGTATTTTAACACTGCTTTAATAGCATCAATTCTTAAAATGTATGTTTCTATGCACTGGTTATAATTTTTTATCGCTCTAAATTAGTTGATTTAATCATTCATTTTGGAGGACAATAATTGCACGGGAATGATGTAAATAGGCCGACACTTACATCCAATTAGCTCATATCTATCAAACTGACCATATGCTCAATATGTAATGAAATATTATCTTATCATACTGATTAAAGGCATGCGCTGAAAGGAATATGACATGGCTTTTGTTTCATCAACATTTTGATTATCATTTAAACAAAACAGAAATGAAAATGGTCATAGTTATATTTTACCGAGTCTAACATTATGTTAGACTTTTTGAGGACTTAATATTTTGATGCTGTTTTTGTATATGTTACTACTTAAAATTTAATATTATACATAATATAACAACATCTATTCAATTTAAACTAGCAGTAACACTCATTAAATTTATATTACTATAAAGATATGCTGTAACAATTATTAAATATATATATTTTTTCAATTAATTACTACAACAATACAGACAATATTTAATGCTTTGCATGAACAATATAGTTATAGTGTAATTCTGAATCTGCACTGACCAAAAATGATTTTACATTAAATCATGAACACTAACAATTACATCTACCAGCAACACTTAAACACAATATTATATATTCTATAAATGATAATTAAAAAATGTAGATTTGTATAAAAGCTTACAGCTTTTATACAAATCTACATTTCTCTACACATTACAATGTTCTTAATGACAAAGATCAGTAATTTCAACCTATTGTTCGATGTATTGGCATAAAAAATTCATAAATTATGTAAGTTACAAAATATGAGAACATAGATATTTAAATTTTTCAAAAGAAAAATTGTGAGATCATTCAACAATGAGTAGTAATGCAAGTGTGGTTGAATATTAATCAGAATTTTCTCGTTAGCTGTTTGTAGAAATCCACAATTCGATTCGTGACATCTCAAAATTCTGGTAATTTATTAAAAGATCACAGCCGCAGCTATAAATTAAATAGGAATAATAAAACAGTGTGAAAAGTCTAGCTACGTAAGATAAAATAATAATTAAATCTATCTATGAAAACACATCCGACATTAGGTAATCAGTGACAGCAACTTTACGCGTTAGGCCTGGGGCGAGCGGGTAGCGGTGGTGGGGCGCCCTGACGCGCGGGCACCGGAGGCGGCGGGCCTGTGGGAGGTGGGGTATTATTACCTTCAGGCAGCGGCGGAGGGGCACAGTTAGGAGGAGGAAGGCTCTCTTCTGGCGGGGACTTGGCGAGACTGGGGGACGAAGCGTTGGAGTTCGTCTCCTGCATTGGCGAAGGTCGCGGTGGCGGAGGCCTAGCCGGAGTCGGAGCCGCTCGCGCCGGGACCAGCGGAGTGGGAGACGGTGCCGGGGGCCTGCTCGGCTGCTGACGCCGAGGTGTCGGCGGGGCGGAGCGCAGGGGACGATCTACTGGAGCGTCGCCGAAAAGCGGCACCGTGTTAGTTGAGCACAAATTGATTTCCGATCGAACTATGTCGACCCAGTTAGGAGATTTTAATTTTATGACAAGTGGTATTGAATTAACGGTCATGCTTCCTTTCTGAGCTGCGTTCAATGCGTGCTGCCCATCTCTGAAGGTGATGCTTAACGTATGTTCGTCGATAAAACGCACGAGGGTAACCTCTCCAATGCTCGATAGCTCAGCCAAAACTCCCGACATGACGCAATCTTCTATGACGGTATCTTCGTCTATCTCTTTGGGTTGTACTAGAATACTAGCGTCTGGCGGCCCGAGATCTTTCACGACCTCATAGAACACTTCCATGCACTTTGTGTAGCTCACTTGTAAGACTTCTACTTCTAAAATAGCAATGACCGGTCGATGATCGCTCTGTTTGAGTTCGGCACGTCCGTAGTGGAGCAGTTTTCCGGCTTGTAGTTCCGTAGTAGTTTCGGGATCGATTGTATGTTTTCTACTTCTCCACAAAACACGATCCGTCCAGGCTGGAGCACGACATTTCTCACTGGTGTCGTAATCATCACTGAATAAGTCGTACTTGTACGTCGGCAAGAAGGTTATTTCGCCTTCAAAACAATTTTTAAAGACCAAATCTTGGGATTTCTGTCTCAAAAGTTGGTCCTGTTCGAGTAGCCTCTGGATGTTATTCTGTGCGGCGAGCAATCGCGTCTCCTCTTTGTCCAAATCGATTCTATAGTTAAAGTCGCCGCACCAAAATATGTAGTCGTGCGAATATAGGGACCGGCCCATCGGGAACGTAATTTTCCTGGTAATTTCGGTGTAGTCAGCGTTACGCTCGGTAACTTGAGATTGTCCAGCGGCAAAATGGGCACAAACAAAACAAAGTGAAGTTCCATAAATGACCATGCGAATAGCGACGGCGCCTTTGTTGCCTGTGGCACCACCGAGACCAGTTTTGACTGAGTCTAAGGCCACATCTCTGATGTGTGGAATTAGGTCTTTCCTCACAAAGACGAAAAGACAGACTCCAACCAGCTGGTGACTTGAGAGCAGAGTGTATGAGGCATCTCTCCCTAGCACCTTTTCTAGCTCCTCACTCCATGCTCTTGCATTATCAGAACTGGCAGCCATAATATTACTTGCATTTAAGTCTACAATTTCTTCAAAGCCAATAGCAAAAATATCAGAAGGATGTTCTTTCAAGTTAACTGTATTTATTAATGCTGAATTGGGACAGTCCAACAGCCAATCTGCTAAGGAGACATCTTTGTACGCTAAACTTCTAAAATGCTTGCCTCCATTTACGTTGTATGTGCCTATAGTAATACGTATGGTAGACGGTTGAGTGAACTCATTAGCCCTCTTGCACATTTCTCTCAAAACTGCAGTGGAAGTGTGTAAAATATTTGATGGAAGAAGAATCCTTGTTCTATCGGCTAATTCAGAATTCAAAGCTGAACCTAGTAACAGTATATCAATGGCCTCTTGTTTGGTGTTGTCTAACAAATTGTTCTGAATGGTTCTTGCTGCAGATCGAGCTCCATCTATCAGCTTTGACCCCCCCTGTATAGCTCCAGTGCCTGCATAGATTTTGGATATTTCATTGCCATTATTTACCCACATCTGCTTGAAAACTTCTTCAAATCTGTTGACATTTTGTTTTTTGTCAATACATTGTAGCAACAGCAACTGAACAGCTAGCATTTCTAGGCCAATGAAAGTTTGTATGCAGTTTGTTCTGTCCAAGCAATCTAAGCAATTAGTGCGGATCACCCCTTTTTGGATATTATAAACATCCACTCCCTTTGCGCTGAAAATACTTATGCTATCATAGTATTTTTCAACAATTTTCTTAAACTTTGCGAGAGCTGCATCAATAGAGGAGCCTTTCACTTCCTGGTGGTAATCAAAAATTATTTGTGTAACATCAGCATGTGCAGATTCATTGAGATGTCTTTGAAAGGCATTGCTCAAGTTGGCCTCACCTTCACTACCTCCGATCATACTAGAACCCAGGAGATTAACAACAATCACAGAACCATAGTTCCGTTTGAGCTGTGAAAAATGTCTATCACAAGCACTGGTGGAAGCATCAAAACCCCGTGACATTTTGACCTTATGAGAGCCGACCTGAATACCAGGTTGCTCCCAATAAAGTGGTACAGAACCTCTGGTTTGAATATAAGAAGCAACGGAGTCATCAATGTAAATAGCCTGTTCAGTTTCCACAAAATTTGCAACATTGCCATCATCATTACAGCCTCTTACATTAAACCTAGTCCCGGCTCTTTCGCAGCTTAATCTAGAGACGAGGACTGCTCTAGCCTGCCTATGTCCAACATAAATAGTTCTGATCTCTACAGAACCGCATATGGCTCTTGTCAGCCAGTCCTCACAGTCAATACCATATCTTATTAGATGTATAAACAGTGTTCGGTTCCAGAAGAATCTATTATCAGGGCTTGCGCCTTTACTTTTCCTCTGTGCACATAGAGTCAGATCAAAGAGATTCTCATTTGTTTTACCAGAGTTCCATGAAAAATAGAAAGTTCCAGAATTCAGAAGCTTTCTCACTTCAGCTACTTTGTCCTCCCCTTGCGTATGATAGAATAACGGTAGCAACTGGGTTTGTGTTATTTTAAACACTTCAACATCTCCTACCTTGCCAATGGAGGAGCAGCCAATGACGAGGACTAGATACAGCAAGCAAGTATCTCCAGAGTTAAGCTGTAAAACGCCCAGGCATCCGTACGCGTCTGCTATTTTGTGATACTGTTTACGTAAAGTGTCAGTTTCTTGAGCGGATAGCGACACGACCGCTTGGGACTCGAATAACAAGGAAGTGTCTTTGTTCCTATGTTGCAATATTATACTATACGGATTAGGCGGTGACGATTTCTCGAGAACCTTAAATCCTTTCGACATAGCCATGGCTGCAGATTATTGAATGCAGCAGCCTAGATAGATCGTGGAAATACCTGTGGCTTTAAGTTTATTACAAATGCATATTTTCAATTTTACACTTTAATTATTATCACTTAATGCACTAAATTAATACTAAAAAAGTAATACTTTGCTCGATAGCAGTTGAATAGCCAATTTTCAGTTTTCTGATGACTGCCAAATGCCAAATGCCGTAAATGCCAAAAAAAATGTCAAATCCATGTCAAATGGCAAAAGTCAGCTGTCAATATTCATTCTCCTATTTACGGTATTTTACCCAGACTGATACAATAAAAAAAAATTATATAATATTATTGATGTTCTGGATATCCGTATCCGCGGATATCCAAGGGAAAATAATGATCCGTATCAATAGTATGCCTAAGTAGTCTGTGGATCCGTATCCATATTCGTATCCGTCACTTTTCCCGCAGATCTTTGCGATTTGCAAAAGTGAGCTGTCAATATTCATTCTCTTATTTATGGTATTTTACCCAGAGTGATACAATAAAAAATATATTTATATAATATTAGTGATGTTCCGGATATCCGTATCCGTAACCGCGGATATCCGAGGGAAAATAATGACCCGTATCAATAGTATCCCTAGTAGTCTGTGGATCCGTATCCATATTCGTATCCCATAGTACTTAAGGGTGAGACATAGTAATAATACTTAATGGTGAGGTATATATACTTAGTCTTCTTTATTATACAATAAAAGTAGCAGCGCTAAAAGCAAAAAACATGTGATTTGTACGAGCAAACAAATTTCGCTGGGTCGCTTTGTTTTATTACATCCTACGTAGGTAAATAGATTTAAAAACTATTCCTTTAAATCCATACTTAATATTATAAATGGGGAAAGTGTGTGTTATTTGTGCTTCCTTCACATCTCAACGAAGCAACCAAACGACTTGATTTTTGGCATATAATTAGTTGAAAGGATATAGAGGCTACAATAGGGAAGCCGCGGCAAAATCTGGTTCTGAATATATTTTATGTATTGGAAACATTTATGGTCGTAAATTACTATGCCATAGTATACGTAATTATGTATTATAAATTAAAAGGTACTAAATAGTAAATAGACTATCTTTATCTATTTAGTGAGGAAATGAAGATCCGTAACCGTATCCACGGATCTTGACATCCGGATTCGTAACCTAGGATTAACTGTTTTTAACGATCCGGCACATCACTGTATAATATATGTGTCAAAAATATTCACTATACCCGGCAAATACCTGACATAACGATTGCAGATTGACCGTTGGAAAGAATCAGTCGGCTTATTTCCGCAGCGTAAATCGTTCTCTGTCACACGAAATTCAAACTGTCCGATGTCTATAAGGAGCTGTTACGACAATAACCATTCGGTTCCTTGAGAGTGACAAATGTAACGATCTACAAAGATGGCATTAGACTCACATTTTTCCAAAGGTCGATGTAAAAATCTTTTTAGCCGGATACTGCACGTGGCTTTAGCTGTATATATGAAAACTGCACCTGAAAGTAGTCATTTGAATTCATACATATAGTTCTTTACCTTCTGACTACGTACCACATGCCAATGGACGGCGTAGCGTGGGTATCAGCCGCCCGGGGCGGAGAACAATTTTGCCGCCCCCTTAATTAAATTGTAAATTTTTTTACAAACATTAAGAGCGATTATCATTCAAGCGGATATTATTATTCATGAGATTTTTTACATTTAATTTTTTGGGTATAATATGTAATAAAAATGTATACCGTGAATTTTTAATGGCTTCGAATTTATAGCTGTGTTAAAAATATGAAATTGTCAAATACTTATAATATTTTATTATTTTCTGTAAAAATTTACCGCTTCCAAAATAGTGCCGCCCGGGCTACGCTACTGCCACATACAAAAAGGATACAGACATACGCATAAAGTTACAATCTTACAAGTTGAAACCGGTATAGATCGCGGATATAAGTAAGAATAAGGTCAGTTGGCTATGTCAAAGTCAGCCAACAGATTAAACCATAACCAGACGGTTTATATGGAATTCACATATTCCGACCAAATGACAAAGTACCTAAGGCATATGCCAAAAATTACGTCGGGTTATAGCGTACAGTGGCGTAACTACAAGGTGGCAAGGTGCGAAATGCCACGGGCCCCCAGCCGGAAGGGGCCCCCGATCAGCCCCCCTAGAAAAGTGCCAAGCGATTATTTTTTACAATAACCGCTTGACGCGTTTTTATATCGGTTTGACATAGTGGAACGAAAACGAATTTGCCACGGGCCTCGAACGGTATAGTTACGCCACTGCGTACAGACAAACTTCGGTCGTGTGTAATTTTGGCAGCGTTTCGGCATCGGCAGCTATGTTCTGTATTTCGGCAGTGTGATTTCTCCTCTTAGGGACCATCCATTCACGTTACATGTAAAGGCGGAGGGAAGGGGTCGTCGAAGTGTGACATAGTGTGACCAAGGGGTGGGTCTCCTTAGTTAGGGAATTCTTAGTTTTGTGGTAACATTTCAAATTTTAAAATTTTATCTCAAAATTTCAAATATGTGGTTTAAATTTCAGGTGTGAAATTGCAAATTTTGTGACGTGACAATAGGGAGGGGGTCCTCTGAAATGTAACCACCTGTGACATAGGGGGGGAGGGGTATAAAAACAATTAAATTCCTGTAACATACTTTATGGATGATCCGTTATCGTGTGTCGAATGCGGAAAGTAAGGTTGGCCGCGTTATATCGACTTAGTGGATCGAGAACACTAAAACACTAATCTAAATATTAACACCCGAGCGGAAAACTTTGTACTCCTTTTTACGAAAAACGCGTAGATGTTAAAACATTAAATTTCTCTCAGTTATAGTTGATATGGAGGAGAAGCGTGGAAAACCAATATTATTTTAAAATACGCTTAAATCTTGCAAATTTTTAATAAAACGCTACGCACAAAACATTACGCACACTACAATATTTTTGCATTACACAAAAATTATTATACACGATATACTCTTTTGTTTATGGTTAAAGTCTGTGATTTTTTAAGGATTTCCGCAAAGTGATATTTGATCCTATTAACTATTAAAAATTATCAAAACTGTTAGGTCGAACGGGACGTGAACTTTGAGAGAATTTAAATAAACTGTTATATTATTTGATTAACATTTATGATAATAATAAATTATAACAAAAACATATTCTGGGTCTATTTACATTACATATTAACATATTTATTGTATAGCGCCAGGGACGTGGTGGACACTGTTATATTGCCAGTTTTCTTCTGGATGTAGTTCTGGTAGATTTCTTTGGAGGTTTTGGTGACCGTGGGGGGAATAACGTCAACAGAGCTGTCGATGGTAAAGGCACTGCTGACTGTCATGACGATGTGAAGGTCCGGCTTGTAATGGGGGTTGGAGCGCCTCTCGAAATTCACATAGCGTTTGTATCTGAAACAAATTAAAAGCAAATGATGACACAAAATATTATTTTTTCATCTATAAAGTTTTCTATTTCTAGCAAAGCAAGAGCATTATTACACTGCTGTGCATTTCGTTTTCTTCTGCGCCTGAGTAAAATTTATTGATTTTTCTTAGTAATATTTAGGTATAGTTATGTACGTTATTTTATTATTTTCTTTTTGTCTTTCTATTCTTCAAAATGGATGTTACCTATTTATTATTTGTTTTGTGTAATGTCTCAATTGTTCAATAAACAATTATTTATTTTATTTATTTATTTATTTGGATAGCTTATCAGACTGTTTATGAGTAAGCGGTGAAACAGGCCCTAAATGTATTATAATTATCTGTCAAATAATCATTCAAATCAATCTTCAATCCAAGTAACTGTAACTCACATGAGCATATCCCGCTTGCCGGGCTCGCTGACCTCCACCTGGTTGTGTCGCTTGATGGCGGCGAACGGCAGGTCGGGCGGCGGCGGCGGCGGCGACGGCGGCCGCGCGCTCGGCGCAGACGTCGTTAGGTCGTCCTCCGATGAGGAATCGCTGCTTGAACTATTAGAGAGATCAAAATATCATAAATTCAGCCACTCGCTCTGCCGTGTCGATTGATTGATGGCTGTTTTGTCTGCGTTACCGTTGAAAATGCATAATGGGGGAAATTGAACAGCCAGTTGACGGACCAACGTCATTTGGTCGGAATATGTCAATTCCATGTAAGTCGTGATCTGTCAGCTGAGTTTGACATAATCCGATCAAATTACTTAGATCCACGCTCTGTATCTGTTCAACTTCTCTGATTGTATAATGGGGGAAATTGAAAGGGAGCCAATTGGCGGATCTACGTCATTTGGTCGGAAATGTCAATTCCATGTAAGTCGTGACCTGTCAGCTGAGTTTGACATAATCCGACCAAATTACTTAGATCCACGATCTGTATCTGTTTCAACTTCTCTGAATGTACATGAATTGGTTAGTTACTAGTACATATTCTAAGACTTGTTCTGTTGCCTGTGCAGCTTATGCTAAGAAAATTATATAAAATAGAAAATTTTAGCGACCGAGTACCTTGCCGGGCGCCGCATACCCAGTGTCATACTGTGCAAAGAGAACGTCCACTGTATCGAAATTGGAGTGTACGGAGCTTTATTTGAACTGCGTGTACTGGACCGGCTAATCTGAACTGGACAGTTTTTGCTGACGTTGTCATGAGTGTACTCACTCGCTGGAGTTGTTGGACGTGGTGGAGGACCGGCCGCTGATGACGGGGTTGGCGGAGGCGGGGCGACCGCGAGCGCCGCGCACCACGAACGGACTCGCGCTAGCGCCAGCCGGAGCCAGGTCGCGGAGAGAGTTGCACATCTACAAGGGTTTTGAATATCAAGGGTCAGGTTTACCACTTACTGATAAGTATTGGGTTGTCTATCCACAACAGCCAGGTCGAGGAGAGAGTTGCACACAAGAATTTTGAATATTAAGGGTCTGTCTTACAATTTATTTGTTAGGTACTCTTTACACCATCTCTCACATATGTTATGGTAAGACAGGACAGACAGGTATCTGACACATATCAGGAAGTTGTGAATAGGTCCTGAGTATAGTCTGAACTTTAATATAAACTGTTAACAATATATAATTATTGTTAAACATTTCGAAATAAATAATAATATAGTAATCATAATTTGTAGTTAAGCGAGTGCTGGGAACTCGTCGACGAATTACCTTCATCTGAAAGCTAACGAACAGCACCGGACTCGAAGGGCCGGTGGTACTCGTGGTAAGGTTCTAGCATATCTCTCGCGTCATCCATCCGCCATGGCAATTATCTTGCAGCACAGCTCGAAGCAAACTAATACTCCGAACCATCTAATTAATTCCTCACCTTCATCTCGAAGCTCTCGAACAGCACCGTATACTCGAAGGGCCGGTGGTACTCGTGGTAGGGGTCTAGCATGTCTCTCGCGCCGTCCGCCATGCCGATGATCTCGCAGCACAACTTGCGCATCTCGTTTGTCGGCCGCGGGAGGTGGCGGGACACGTCCTTGTCCCACCATTTTGTTAGCGATCTAACGACATAATATCGAAAGGCTCAACTGACATTGAATGATTCGGTGTTTGTCTGAAGTAATAATAATAATATCTACGGACGCTTCACGCCACGTCAGTCTGGCCCCGTGCTAAGTACCCGAGGGACTTGTGTTACAGGTACCAGACAACGGAAATGTATTTAACACTTTTATACTATATACATATTTAAGATTTTTATTATATGATACACATATTTAATACGCTTCCAAGACCCAGGAACAATGAAAAACTTTTAGCTCGGTCGGAGGGATTCGAACCCGCGACCCCCGAATTACGCTACCAACGCGCTTATCAACTGAGCCACAGAGGTCGATGTATTAGTTGCAGTTTCAAAGCAGAAATTTGTACGTGGCTAAAAATAAGGGACCATCTATTAAGTACGTTACACAAATTTTAAAGTTTTAGATCTCTTGAGCCAGGTGGACACATTTCAGAGGATCTCCCCTCCCTATTGAGATGTCACAAAATTTGCAATTTTACATCTAAAAATTTAACCACACCAATATTTCAAATTTTGAGATTAAATTTTGCATTTAAAATGGGACGTGACATAAAAGTGATGACCCCACACACATCCATACGAAGTGTCAAACCATGTCACACTTCGACGACCCCCCCCACCCACCTCCTTACGAGTGACGTACTTTATGGATGGTCCCTAATAGATCAATAGAGGTGAAGGTATGTGCTTAGGGGCGGATCTAGCGCCCAGGTGAAGGAAACCCTAGCGCCCCTCAGGCCTGATCACCCGGCCGTCTTAGTGAACGCTGCGGCGTGGCTTGTCCTTCCTTCACGCCCTAATTAATCAACCAATCAAGATGATTTTTGGCATAGGCATATTTGAAAGGACTACTTTTAGTCCGAAAAAACATAATATCTCTAAAGGGGCTTCAAAGATTTCGAGAATTATTTTTACGAGATTTTTCATGTCCTACCTTCTATTAGGTATATAGACGACGGTCTCCGGGTGATGCAGGTAGTAATCCGTGGGATACTCCCAGAGCGCCGGCCTCCCTGGCGTCGGCACGAACAGGCCGAGGAACAGATTCATGGTGTTCTGCTTCTCCGCGTCAGAGAACGTGTTGCTGTAGTAACGGCTGAGTGTCTGCATTATGTCGTTACCGTGCGACGACCACGGCGCCGTCTTCCGGTAGGTTTTGATTCTGGAATAATTAAAGGCATAACGACGCCTTACTATCAATATACTAATAAGAAACAATTTACTTATCAAATAACATCATATCTAGTTTTACTGAGAAAAAAAAATATAATCAGTTTTTTTTTGTCTCCTAAAATGTAGACATTTTTTAGATACTAGGTTGAGGTAGTAAGGAATCGATAAGTGGAAAAAGTTAATAACTATCATTTCACAACCATCGAGAAAATACTAATTTTCTCCTATAAAATTTTGATAAATCTTGTAATTTAGCGATTTCATCATCTAGCTATACATAAAAACCACATAATATTTATTTCAAATCATTTTTCCGGTCCTAAAGAGTCCGTTTACGCAAAAATCCGGCAATTTTAAAAGTGCTAGTTACCCGCTTTTTTCACTTATGTCTTTAATTTTGTTATTATAAAAGCTGTTACTACATCACTCGGACCCACGCTTGTTAGCCTTTTTTGTATAATACTAGTGGTCCCGACAGTAATTAGTGTCCTGCCTGCCTGTTAAGTTTTTTTTCCGCGCAGCACTTGTAGAGGAGCTGCGAGTCGCCGTACTGCAGCGCGAGCATGTCGCCGTGGTCCACGTATAACTCATCCAGCAGCCACGTGCAGTCAGACTTGAACTCCAGTATGTCTCTCTCTGGATGTGTATGTGTGTGTGTACCTGTCCACGAGCTGCGAGCCGCCGTATTGCAGCACGAGTGTGTCGCCGTGGTCCTTGTACAACACCTCCAGCAGCCACGCGCAGTCAGACTTGAACTCCAGCATCTCTGTGTGTGTGTGTGACTGTGTGTATGTGTGTACCTGTGCACGAGCTGCGAGCCGCCGTACTGCAGCGCGAGTGTGTCGCCGTGGTCCTCGTATAACCCTTCCAGCAGCCGCGCGCAGTCAGACTCGAACTCCACTACCGGCGCGCCTATTAGCCCCAGCGCGTATAGCTGAAAAACGTGAGGGTCGGTTGAAAACGAATGTTGATGCACTTAATAGAACCATGCAGCAAACGGACTCCATAAGTCTTAAAAGTTTTCCAACCTCTAAACTCACTTAACCTGGAGTGTTGATAAAATACCTGATAACTAGACTTGTACGTGTTTTTATGCAATGCATGTAGATTGTAGATCCGTATTAATATGGTAATAGTGTTAGAGTTCGTTCAATCGTACGATAACTCCCGGCTTTCAGACGTTCACGATAACAAAACACGCTAGAGGCGCAGGGTTGTCATTTGTCATTTAAATTATTTATGCAGTTTTTTGTCTATAAATCAAGACATATTTAAGACTTGCCTGATGAGCAAGGACACATTTCCCGATAGCGAACTGCGCGGTGTTAGTGCGGTCGAGGCAGTCCACACAGTTGACTCGCACCACGCCGGTCTGCGTCCAACCGCCCTGGTGGCCGGGCGCGCCCATACGCTCTCCAGCGCTCTTGCAGCTCAAGAATATACCGGTACGACGCACCACCGTTTGAGCTATTGCTGATAGTCTGTAAGGATATAGTTCTAAGTATAGTCTTGCTACGCGGGTGTTCCGAAAAGCACGTGAAAAGTGTAAAGGACACATTGTATGCATATCTTGTAAGACTAGTTTACATCGAATACGGGATGAGGCGGAATGCGTCGATGTCAACAAGGTACATAAAATAGTAACGGCTTGAAACGCGACAGCTCACTAAAGGGACAGGACACGATAAGTTCTGTGGAAATGTAGTGCCGACTCAGTGCGGTCTCGTCTGAAGTAGTGTCACATATTTTAAAATTTTGTATTTTTCTGGCCTAGCTGCTTATAGTAATAATTTCTAATCGTAAAAATTCTGATGTTTTTATGTTTTACTAATATTGTGAAGTATATAATATTGTCTAATATATACTCAAATGAGCTGAAATCTATTATATAACAGGAATGATTTTCTCTTGCAACCATTTTACTTAATAAAACTTCTACATACTTATCAAGGACTTTTGCATCTGCCCCTTTATTCATCCTTGCCATGTCCAAATGAAAATACTGTATAGCATGTTGTGGTGGGAGGAACTGGTTAAGATATTTCACGGCATTACTGATGACATCAGTTAGGAGACTCTCATGTTTCTTCTTCTCTCTTTTTTTCACTAGGTTCAGTATCATTATCGGAGATCCGTATCTTCTCATCAAGTTGTTAAAATGCTTGGCCGGTATTTCAGCATAGGGGTCGGCGCGATCTATCATTATCGCAGGCTTCGGAACCATCTTTGATATGTCCTGCGACCAAAAACTAGGTATGGATCCTCTCAGCTGAACAAATGAACTGAATCTGAAATATTTTACGAGAAAATTATTTTTCGTTATTAATTAAAAAAAATAAAATCTCATTATTCTCTCATTAACCAGTACGGTTTCCCAGACATATTATTTATTACTTATTATAATAAAATATTTAACAGGTTCTTTCAATTTATTTGTTCCAATTGATTAAATCAATTACTGATGCAAGTAGCTTGTGTTGTTGTTGTCAGTAGGTGTTATCTATATGAAAATATTATTTTCCAGCCTAATCATTTTTTTTGTGTTAGTAATAAACATATATTTTCGCAGACTGGATTTTTCTTGTATCTGTTTCAAGCCAACAATTTCTGATTTACCTGCCATTGGTGAAAGATGAAAGAGTAGCATCATGAACAATCTGCTCAGTCTCCACTTCATTAGCTACATCACCCTGTACATTTGCACCTCGCTTCAGAAACCTGGTACCAGCATATCTGTTGCTCCTCCGAGCTATGAGCGTGAGGTAGACTGGCCTACCAAATATATTCAGGTTGCACTGCTCAATAAAACCGTGCATGATGTACAGGATCCAGTCAGGATGCAGTTGGGAATGTACAGCTGACAGCAAGTGGCTGTTCCAAACAAACCTCCACTCGGGCACTGTTCTGATTCCAAATTCCAGCTTTGATGACTGGTAGCTGGAAAATAAAGTGTTCTATTAGTAAAGCAAAAAAAAAAAAACTAAATTTTATTGAATTACATATACTAAATCTATTCTAATTTTTTTTTGAACCTGATTAAATTTAAATACTAGTCTATATTTTGACTAGTATTTCTTAAATAATAAATACTATTCAAAATATATGCCTTTCAGAACTATGAAGTTATATAAAATTACTTGGGATTATTCCTCCTCTGCTCAATTTGCTTTTTCCATGTCTCAAAAATGTCTTCATCATCATTATCATCATCACTCTGACAGATGCATTCATCGTTATCACTGGACTTGAACACAGCTGCTGTCACTGGCTTAGGAAAGAGCGCTGGGGCCAATTTTCTGGGAGGAGCCATATTCATTTGTAAGGTATGTGTCACATCATAACTGTAGCTATAATAAAAGTTGGTTGATAGATCTATAGCTAAGAACATCTTTACATATCTTTGCTCGTCTGGATGCTGAGGTTTGTTGTTTTCCTTAGGTATATAAATCATTGCAGTATCCTCTATTTTGTAAATGGAATGTGACCCAATCACAGCTATTTTTGTTCTCTTTGTTACTAGAATTATGTAGTAACCTTCAAGAAATTTGACAAATCCTGCAAGTAATATTTCCAGTTACTTAATGCATTGAATTTTGATGGTTTTTTTAATTATATTTATGGGGACAAGCGAGTATATGGGTTACCTGATGAAAAGTAGGAAATAGGGATAGGGGATTAGGGAAGTTGGGCAACTGGTAAACTCAGTCATTGAATGAAACACAGCACAATGCTAATTCACACCACTTTTCTGTGAAGCCATATTATCACTCTGGCTGAGCCGTACCCAATCATGCCAAAGCTTGATTCTAATTTATTTTAAACATAATGGACTGCATCTCACATAGGGAATTTATAACAACAATTTAATACTAGAATGCTGTCCTTATCAAAAGAAGATTTACAACTATTTATTATAAGTCTTTTTTACTGTGAGTACAATTACATACCAACAATTCCGAAGGCTGAAACAAGTTTATTGAATCCGGATGAGCGGCCACTCCTGTTGCCGAAGCCGATCATGTTCAATAGCTGGTGGATTTCCTGTTTATTGTATTCCACCTTATCATCAACCAAAATTAACTCCTTTGAATCGGTCCTATCGATTTTGAGCACACGAAATCTGGTTTCCGTATTGTTAGACCCGATCAAGTAGAACCGCTGGGAAGATAAGAAATAATTAAAAAATGTAATGTATACATTTTTTAACAAAAAAGTCTTACTTACGGTCTTTGTTTCGTACAGTGCTATTCTTTGGATTGAACTTATTATTGGATGAAATAATACTCTTTCTTCAGACATCTTTGGAATGTAAGTATAAAATAATCCCAGAAAATTTTGTGGGGCCCACTTTTAATGTAGGGAAATGATTTAGAATAATCAAAACATATTGAACTTCAACTCTTATTTGAGTATTATTATATTTAAAAACTACTTATATATAATTATTTATAGTAAAAACTTATTTAAACTTGTCTATCATAAATAAGGGGTATATATACTAATATGTTGTCTATTTTGAACACAATATTTTATTATTTATTTAAAAATTAATACAAATACACAAAATATGTCACTAGCTGATTTTGACTTTGACATATTATGATTTTTTTTCTTTATATGGCACTTCGGCTCTTTAATCATGATTAGTGTTAAGTAAAAGCGGGAAAAAAATGGATTCAATTTTCAGCAAAATTTCTTTACACCGTCAAGCAAAAGGCTAAGTAAATCGTCAGTGTAGTCAAGGCGTCAATCGATTCAATAAAGTGGTAGACAGTGACAGTAGTAGACTACTAAAATTTTGGATAAAGTTTGGTAGGGTACACAAAATAGTACGTTTCTTGGAGTTGAATCATTTGCCCACACTTGTGCATGACAACGAATATTAATTAAATGGTCGATATTTCACCATTATCGCTTATTAAAAAACGGCATAACCATTGAGGTACATCTATAGAAAAGACACCGCAAGGCAAGGACGTGTGCTCCCAGTCGCACTGTTATTGCACTGTAACTCTTCTGCTCACTAAACATTCCACACACAAAAAAAAAATAGAATAATATTACAAGAAAAGCCTAGTTGTGTGTTATAATATATAAAACGTATCATTTGAAATATTTTCAAAATACACATTACACAGTTAAGTGGGTACTCGTTTCAAATGCTAAACCGGCTTTATAAAATTTAATAAAAATCTGATAAAGCCAGTAATTTTATCTTTAGTTATTGTTTACAGACTTGTAGCACTTACCTACGCGGAAAAATACCAAAGATATGAGCTGCACAGTTGAAACACTGAATTAAAAGGAATACTGGATAAAGCGAAATTGACAGTCTTTCGTTCCGAATATATTTACCTCCGTAGCTCTATGAAAATGATGTGTATAACGTCGGCATAAGGGTGCGGTCAGGGGTAAAATAACTATGACTTGTCTGTAGCGTGGTGCTTGAGTTCCACTAGCGAAGCGCTCCAATCGAAAATTAGTAGCTAATTAGTAATTAGTATTTCACCCCGGGCACAAGTGCCGCTCTGACCCGCTAGCGTGCTTCGGATGTTAATACTTTTCATATTTCATGAGCAGTTATAAACCAAATCGGTAAATACCTGCATGGACGTAAATAAAGTGGACGGCTAATGGTACTTCCATTATAAATGTTACCGGCAATGTGTATAATAATCAGGCATTTCATACAATGCCAAGGCATGTATAGAATGTATAGAATAAAAGGATTAGGGAAGTTGGGCCATCGGTAAATTCACTTACTGGACGAAACACAGCACAACGCCGTTTCACGCCAGTTTTCTGTGAGCCCGTCGATGATTTGGCCCATTCGTGCCGAAACATGGCTCCCCCACGGCCAACATATTAACTTACTAATAATAAAATCTTGAATAATTGTAGGTTGATGAATGAAGCCTTAGTAACTATGACGATGATGATGATTGATATAACTTGCTTAGTAGCGTATGCTTTGGGTTCTTAAAACAACGCCGAAATCTCCAAATGTGTATTTTAAAGGAATAAGGATTTTTCCATTAGCACCTTGTGAACCATGGTAGGTATTCGTTGTTACAAAACCTTACTTATTGGTGCTGAACGATTAGGGTACTTATCATGAAACTAAAATCACATTTCCCTTTAAATTTTTAGGTGTTCTGAGGTATAATAGGGTCATAATGCGATAGTGAATGGTGCCTGGTGTGATAGCAGTGATGATGATTATAAATATATTTATATTGCAGTATCATATGCTGTCAGTTCTCAAAATAAGGCCGAAAACCCCATAGTCATATCTGTAAGGAATCACGAGTTCTCTCAGTACCTTCAGAACCATGGTATAAGTTGGTACTAAATCTTACTTTTTTGTATTATATACCTGAAATGCTTCTATAGAAACCAAAATCACTATATGTTTTCATACAAATTTCGAGGTGTTCCCTCGATTACTCAAGGATCCCATCATCAGGCCACCACTTTTGTGATGATGATGATTATGAATATAATTTATATTGTAGTAGCATGTCGTAGGCAATGCCGAGAACCCGAAAGTCGTGTCTTTAAGGAAGTCGGAAGTCGTTCTCTCAGTACCTTCGGAACCATGATATACTTTGGTATCTATTCTTATTTTTTGGTAACATATACCTGGGACGCTTCTAAGAAAACCAAAATAAGTATATGTTTCTATACAAATTTCGTAGTTTCGTCAACTGGCTCTCTTTCAATTTCCCCCATAGTAGTCCCCCTTTGAGAAGCTTTATTACCGAATAACCTGTCAGTTGTAACTTATGAATAGCGTTTAACGTAAACCGAAGTCGCTAGCAAAAGCTATTTACGAAATATGAGTGTAACATATTTAATAAAATACTAGCTTTTGCCCGCGACTCCGTCCGCTTGGTAATTTTTGAAATCGATTTGTGCGTTTAGGAAGAAGTTCGTCAGGAAGGAAAACCCGACTTTTTTATATAGCAGATAAAATGGGACTCTTGTGCTATAATATTGTACTATATATAATAAAACTAGGGACCCGATAGATGTCCTGCCCGTCTTAGTTTGTGAATCTAAACAATTCTCACATTCCCTTGAATGCCAATAGAAAATTTCGTCAAAATCGTCCTTTCCGAACGAAGTCGCGGGCAAAAGCTAGTATATAATATGTTAACGAAAAACTTAACTTCGCACATATAAGGCTGGTCGCAAATTAGTTCAAATCACTTTTATTGTAATGGCGTGATGTCATGTTTTTATTAAATACTTATAATTTTTTTAGAAACTGGGGCACACTGTGTTTTGATTAACAAATATCTTTAACTTAGTCTCATAGCGATTCTAGTTTAGCATTACTGAAGATATGTAGCACGATATACTGCATTTCGAAGACCAAACTAACTTAGTTTAGCATTTTTGCTGACCTGTATAAAACAAATTCAAAACTAAAGATCCTGAATTTTGTGCTCAAACGCGGTCTTAATTTACTCTGTGTGACTATTCTAAGCCTATTTCCTAATGAATCAAGTCTTCACATAAATGCATTTCTGATAAAACCATGACTAAATTTTGCTACATGAACTACTCGTATAAGCTCAAGGAAAAATTCTTTGTGAGAAGTTAGAGTTATTCAATTTTTTTGAGTAATGTGTTTAATATTTTAACATACTTATTAGAAGTTAAACCCCGCCGGTCCTGCATCGAGTGCAGGGTGTGCAAGGCACACGAGCGACATCCCCCCTGCTGTAAGCGCGTAGCAACTACGTATTATGATAAAGCTATATAAGTTATTCTCTGTATTTAACATTTCATTATAAACTCAAGTTTCTTGGGAGTCTACGACGACGATCCAGCATTAAGGTGTCTCGTGTTTTCTCGTTTATATTGTAAATATTAAATTAAGTGCTGCTATAACTTAAGTGGTGCTCATCCTGTAATCTGTGTTCCAGTTGCTCAGGTACAGTTTTGACGTTTGAGCTCACTTATAGAGAGGTAATAAATAAATAAAATAATATACTATTATTCAAATAGCAAAATAATAATAATAATATATATAACAACACTAGAATTATTATTAAAATATTTTTCAATAAAAAAAACTAACAAAAATTTCCGGAAATGTCGAGATCTTACTGCTAGAAGCTAATTCCAGGTTACCTGAAACTTACGTTTGGTTAAAAAATAGCCCCTAAAGATTGTTTTAGGGTTTGAAAGTTTTAATAATCCTTAATGCGACGGAAGCTACGGGTAAAAGCTACTTAATAATATGTAAATACATAAATAGAAACTTGTCCCATAATACATCAACTAAGGTAAAGTACGGTTCCTACCTACTTAAGAAACTTTTAGTTATTTAGAGCGGACAATCAGTTGTTTTGCAGTCAGGTGAAAAACATGTTGTTGGTGGAATCCCATCTCATAAAACTTTATTTTATTTCAGATTGTTACGAATAATATTATGTGATGTTGTTCTCCAACTTTAAAATTTGTTTCCGCGAAAAATTCTCAACTATCTAGAATTTGGCACCGAATTTTGTTGAAATTTTATCAGCTTTGTTTATCAGCTGCATTTGCACGTTACCAACTTACCACTCATATATACTTACGAGAGACCGTCTTAATAATCACGTCATGTTTTTGTGGGTATTTTACCCCCTGCTGTATATTTTTGTGATATTTTATCGCAGCCAAAAACATCTCTGGAAAGCAATTGTTGTCACTCATGGTGTTGCACGCTTTGTAGTGTGATGATAGGTTAAGGTAATAGGGATAGGGAATAAGGTGAAGGGAATGGAACTAAAAAGTAAAAACTCACTCACTCGACTATCCAGGACTATTCACGACAGTCGAGCCGGCCTATTTGCGCCGAAGCATGGCTCTCCCACGGCTTAACACATTTATCTTTAATGTGTTTATCACATATATCTATAATTGTTCGGAATCATTCCATCTGCCATTTTTCGCTATCGACCTCCGCGGAAAATTTACCACCCATATCGCCTGGATGAATGTCCATCTGCCACAGTACGATTTTCGCGTAACTTTCTGCCTCGCACAGTAAAGCTCTGGAATGAACTATTACCAGCAGTATTTCCGGACCGCGACGACCTCCAACCTTCAAGAAGAGAGCGTATTCCCTCTTAAAAGGCCGGCAACGCAGCTACAAGCCTGATGTTGCGAGTGTCTATGGGCGGTGGTTGTTGCTTTCCATCAGGTAACCCGTTTGCTCGTTTGCCTCCTTATTTAATTACAAAATTATATACCTATACCCGTAGCACTGAATCAGGCTTACGTTTGTGCGAACGAAGTCACGGGAAACGTTTAGATAATCCTGGAACCAAATTTTGTATTCGCACAACCAGTCGCGTAACTATACCGTTCGAGGCCCGTGGCAAAATCTTTTCGTTCCACTATGTCAATCCAATACGAAAACACGTCAAGCGATTATTGTAAGAAATAATCGCTTGCCACTTGTCTAGGTGGGCTGATCGGAGGCCCCTTCCGGCTGGGGGCCCGTGGCATTTTGCCGGCTTGCCAGCTTGTAGTTACGCCACCGCGCACAAACATTAATCTATATAATGGACTATTATAGCTAATGGCCGCCATTTCTGTTACACTGATTATTATTATTAAAGTCTTTGACTTCGGAGCTTCGATCGAGGATATCGTTTGGTTGTTTCAGTCGCTGTGCGATAAAATATAATATATTAAGAATAAAACTTTTGAAGGATTATTATTGTCAAATATTTTTGCATTAGAATATGTCTAGGAAGATAAAACATTCTGTTCAATGTTATAACATACAATAAAAAAATATCCACAACCGAACATATAACCTCCTCGTTTTTGGAAGTCGGTTAAAAACCGAGAAACTATAAGCGGGAGAACAATAAACATAATTGTCGTTTCTCGTATTTTACAGACGTATGGTTTATAGTTATTTTAGTTTAGTTAAATTTAGTTTTATATAAATGAAATTATTTACAATAAAATCGTATTTTACAGAGCGACAATATAGTTTGTTCTCCCTGAGATATTAATAATCTTATATTAATTTTAATACAAATATTAGAAATTATTACTAATATTTGTATTTAAAATATTTTTAAATATTTTGATAGATTTAAGGATCTTTTTGCATATGAGTGATAATATCACTCATATGC
>JAOTAV010000030.1:378166-448759 GCA_026546445.1 Cyclargus thomasi | reverse complement strand
AAAACCCCAACGGTGTTCCTGCTTTTTCGCTTCAGGCAGGGCCACGGGATACGCGGAATACACAACCGCGACCCTGCCCGCGAAATGCCTTTAGAGGCCTAAACTACGACGCGATGCGCGGAACACTTAGCGCATCGCGGCCATAACGGGGTCTCGGTGCTGTCAGCGGCGGCGTCCCCACCCCGTCACCCGAGCTCCCCAGCTAAGTCGGGGCGTCGTGGCCATGTCTGACCCTTTGCCTACGCCTTGGCCTTCTCTGAGGGTCGGCAGAGTGCGCCCGTGGCCTAGTGTGTAAGAACTTTGGGCTCATTGCCGTGGGAGAGCCATGCTTCGGTACGAATGGGCCGGCGCGACCGGAGTGATACCACGGCTTCACAGAAAACTGGCGTCAAACGGCGTTGTGCCGTGTTTCGTTCAGTGAGTGACTTTACCTTTGGCCCAACTTATAAAAATCCCTTATTTATTCTCATGCCATTCTCTATTCTCATGCCTATTCTCATGCCATATTCCCTCATAAAGGCCGACAACGCACTTGCGACTCTTCGGATGTCACGATTGTCCATGGGCGACGGTTGCTTTCCATCAGGTAAACCGCCTGCTTGCTTGCCCCCTAAATATCATAAAAAAAAAGAAATTGCTCAGACAGAGCGGGTACATATAGTTATAACTGTGCGCGCGGCCCTAAGTGTGCGTGCGCTAATGAACACACTCGTTCACGTGGCAGTGTCGCGGCAGACGTCGCGTCAAAAATTAATGCAAAGTAGTTAATATATGAACTTATCTCGAGTAATATGTTTTTTTAAATATTCATATTTTTTTATGTTATATATAGGGTTCATGCAAAATAAAAAGTTTCACAAACTCATAGAGGGTTAAAAAAAGGACAGTAATTCGGTCACACACTCAAACGCCAATTTATAATTATATTAGATACGACATTTTTGGTAACTCCAAGAGGTGCGTAAAAAACTTAGTAAAAATTCATATTGCCTCAATATACTTCCCTCACCTTGATCAAATACTCTGTTATACGCGCCCCGGCAACGGAAGCTACGGAATTTAATATGAAATTAATTTCGTTACTTTGACGAGTTACTCTTAAGCCTCCAGCAAGTTTCTCCTCAATACGTGGCTGCAGGTAATTAGTTTAGCTTTATACGGCCGTAATTGACGGTTATATTTAGGAGGCAACTTCAAATAACTCGTTATATGAAACAGAGGCTTTTGACCTAACCTACGACTTGATCGATATGGATTTCGATATTTTGGACGTCCAAAGTTTTAGAGTTTTAAGTCTTATTTCTTCATAGTTCTAATCGAGCGTGATCATCGTAAGCGCACACTTTTAGATGCCACCGACGAACCAAACGAAGTTGGAAGGGGAGAAGGTGCAGTTCTCGTGCGAAGCGAAGGCTCTCCCCGGGAACGTCACAGTAAAGTGGTTCCGTGAAGGTGCGCCAGTGGCCGAGGTGGCGGCGCTAGAGACTAGAGTAACCATCAGGAGGGACGGCGCCCTCGTCATCAACCCTGTCGCCGCGGACGACTCCGGACAGTACCTGTGCGAAGTCTCCAACGGCATAGGAGACCCGCAGAGCGCCTCCGCATACTTGAATGTCGAATGTAAGTGCCGACTGCACGTCAAATTCATCAGATATTTTTCTTTTTCATTTTTGTGGGTTACTTCCTAAATTAGAAGCACGGCCGACGTGACCCAGTTTATGCCTTCATATCTTTACGTCATTTCCTCCCCTCTAAAAATATTTTCACCGAAAATCGGGGTGCATTCTTTTGCGTTTTTAAAAATTGAAATGCGAAAAACATTTTTGCAATCGCCGCGATACGATTCGGAAATAAAAAGTTACCCGTGTTTCCGTGCATGAAAAGTCGCGTATGCATTTAAAAGATTGGAAGCTCGCCTATAAAAACGTTTTTTTCAGATCCGGCAAAAGTGACGTTCACTCCCACCGTGCAATACCTGCCGTTCCGGCTGGCCGGCGTCGTGCAGTGCTACATAAAAGCCAATCCTCCCCTTCAATATGTGACGTGGACGAAAGACAAAAGGCTGTTGGAACCGTACCAGACAAAAGACATAGTCATCATGAACAATGGCTCGCTGCTGTTTACTCGAGTGAATCAGAATCACCAGGGCCGCTACACTTGTACGCCCTACAACGCTCAGGGCACGCAGGGCTCTTCAGGTTTGTATGCATTTATGAGTAATGATCCGAGCATGTCGAGATGAGTTACGAGAATGACATGAAAAATTGTTGAATGCATTTGAGTGAGCTAAAATATTACGAGCAAAAATGTTGAGTCACCAGCAGTACTCGTCTGATTTGTACAGATAACCCCGCGCTGCGTCCCGTGCACTCATATTTGTATTCACGTTAGATTTGTGATAAGCATATCTATACTAATAATATAAAGCTGAATAGTTTGTTTGAACGCGCTAACCTCAGACGTTTCTGAGCCTGACTGGATTTGAAAAAATATTTTGTCTTGATTAGTCCATTCATCGAGGAAGGCTATATAACATCACGCTACGACCAAAAGGAGTCGAGTAGTAATTAAAAAATGTTGTAAAAACGGGATAATTTATAAAGTTTACGCGAACGTAGTCGCGGGCGACAGCTAGCGTTATTATAAAGTTCATGTGGAATTATACAAAGTCGAAGAATATTTATGGTGTGTAGTATGTACAGTATCAACAACTTGCAGGTCCCATGGAGGTGTTGGTTCGGAAGCCACCGGTGTTCACGGTCGAACCGGAACCATTGTATCAAAGAAAGGTGAGGATACTTTAAAAAATTTAATTCTTATTTAATTAAGACATTTGAGCCGTTACTTTTATGATATTTTTTCTGTTGCCGATGTAACAAAACTCAAAACGAAATTAATTAAATATTTAAAAGGGCTCTCTCAAACAATAACACCTTTGATGTTACAATTTTTTCCAACTTTTTTTTGGTAATCTGCGGATTGCTGGCGATGTAGACATTGATTGCGCTATTGCTAACAATACTACTTTTTTGGTTGTTTAACTTTCATCGATGCGGTTCCCCATTTTTTGCTCCCTACTTTTAACGGATAACGGAATCCTTCGTGCGCGAGTTAAACACTTGGCTACTCATGTCTCTCATGAGATGGGTCCGAAAGCTGTCCATCCAAATAATACTCCCCAACCAATCCAGGTGGGAGAATCAGTGGAGATGCACTGCGAGGCGCAGGAGGCGGAAGGTACTCAGCGGCCGAGCGTGGTGTGGCGGCGGCGGGACGGTCTGCCGCTACAGAAGAGCAGGGTGCGGGCTCTCGCCGGAAACATCACCATAGACACCTTGAGGAGACAGGACTTCGGGATATACCAGTGCGTCGCTTCTAATGAGGTAAGAAAAAGGCGACGTGACATGCCTAAGCTTGAGTATATGTGCGTATGGTGCCGGATAATTCTTAATTCACGTGTGCATAAATATTGAGTTGCATTCAATGGTTAAAACTTTAGTAGAGTTAGAAAGAAAATGTTTGTGATTTGAAATAAGTTTCTCCAAACGATTTGTTGTTTAAGTATAGTCGAATGTAATTCGAGTTTACATTCTTACTAATTCCTATAGCATCCCGATTTTTTTTGTTAATCATTTTAGTGCCTGGGAATGCTTTACAAAAGAACAGTATTTTTTTACTAAATTAAAATTGAAATAACCGTCCTAGGAATCGTGTATACGCAGTATCGTCATAATTTTTAGCAATTCGCGATATCATGTGAAATATGCTAAAGTCGTGGCACCTTCGTACAGGTGGCGACTATAGTAGCGGACACGCAGCTGGTGATAGAGGGTACGCAGCCGCACGCGCCTTACAACGTGTCAGGCACGGCGACGGAGTTCCAGGTGACGCTGCGCTGGCAGCCCGGGTACGCCGGCGGCCCGGACTACAAGCAGGACTATACCATATGGTACCGCGAGGCCGGCTTCTCCGAGTGGACCAAAGTGCCTGTCACGCCGTCGGGAGCGACGTCGGTAAGGATCATCGTAGAAAATTGGACAAATTAAAATTAAAAGAATTGTTAAGAATACGTGCCGCAAATGAAAATTTCCTGACCTAGCGATATAGCATGCTCGTCAGGGCCGAACCGCATTAGAATAAAGGAAAACTATGAGTACAAATAGATAGGCCTTGCCGTAAAGAGTATTGTACTGAAATACCCACATTGATTTTTGTCGTCATCGCCCGGTACCTTTTTGTAGCTATATAGTGTTTTTTTGACCAGGTTTAGGGGTTTATATAAAAGTCTTGGGTATTTTCAATCAGCTTGAGAATTTAAATTAGTTCTTATTCTACATCAAAAACGTTACATGTACCACTTCGTTGTTCAGGTAACAATAAACCGGCTGCAGCCAGGGACCACGTACGAGTTCCAAGTGAACAGCAAGAACACCATTGGCGAGGGGATGATGAGCAAGGCGATCACCATCAGGACGCTAGGTACTGTCAGTTGTTTCATAGGCAGTTAGTGACCTACGCAATTTGGACGCGCTATGTTAAACGCAGACTGACTATAACTTGACATAAACCGACCAAATGGCGTGGGTCAATCTGCCCATGAATCTATTATGTTGAAGCAGTTTAACGAGCAATAATTATTATATTGGCAGTAACCGTAGATGTAGCGCAATTAGCCGGTGATGGGAAAGTTATGTTCGCCGTTGATTGCATTATTAACAATGCACAATTAATTATTTAACGTGAATATACAAATTAACGTGAATTATAACACAGATGATCAAGTGTGTAGTAAAATATACCGTGAGGTGATAAACCTACGATTGTTTTCGTACGTCCCTGATCTGGAATTGTACTAAATATGAGCACACATCTAATAATTTTGTAGTGTTAGTGATTTTCAGGTTCCTGCTGTAGTAGTGTACTAACAAGTTGTTGGTTTTGTAGATGTAGGTGCTAAACCGAAGGCGCCGCCTACGCCCCCGGGGCCCGTCGACGAAAAGATATTCCAAAACGCACCGGAAGGCTCGGGTACACACTAACTTATTAACACAGTTTTTGATTTGACTCATTAACCATTTAGCTACTAAACAATAAAATAATTTATTAATTCATATTTAAATAAGTGGTTTAAATTTGAAGTAACAATGCTGCATGGTTACAACTCTTATTAAAATGTTATTAAACTATTTTCTTAAAATGTTTAAATTCATTAAATACGCAGGACAATCAAGGTAATATTCATATTTTGCCGTACAATGAAACGTACCTTATAATGCCTGTAAACAGTAGTTGTAGTAGCTTGTAAGTATTATAATTGTCATTACCTCGTATTCATCCTTTAACTAAGTCTGCATCAGCTTTTGTGGCCTTGAGGTAGAGCAATAGCAGCCATGTCACAGGAAATTAAGAAAAAAGAACAAATTAGGAATAACGTTTGTGAAAAAAAAACAGTCGTTCCAAATTCAAAAGGATAGCTCTACTCTTAAGGCTGAAGTCTTTACTTTTACTGATTGCATACCCACACAGGTCCAAAGTCCGGTCCACCTCGCAATCTGACCGTGACGGAGGTGCACAACGGGTTCCTGATCACGTGGCAGGCGCCGCTGGAGCGCTCCAACCTCGTCCAGTACTACACCATCAAGTACCGGACGGACGCGCAGTGGAAGACGCTCAACCGGGGACAGATAAGGCCGGAGGAGACCAGCTATTTAGGTAGGTTAATTTAGGCAAATATACCCGCGATCGTTTGAATCGCCTGAATCTTTGAAATTTCATACAGGAACGGTGAAAAAAAATTAAGTGATAAAATTAAAGGATATGTCCTGTGTATGTGCACTTTAAAAATATATTTATATTTGCTTATTCGCTTCAAAAGTGCCCTTTATAGAGTTCTCTGTGAAGTTGCAGAGCTGAAAAAAAAATTTTTCGCTTTTGGCGCTGCTTTTTCATAGTAAACTCCACATAGTGGACTCGCACATAATTATACACCATTAAATATTATCACTTTTGTACCAAATAGCAAAGAACCTGTATAGCAAAGAACTAAGAATTCCCGGTAAAGGCTCTACAATATGCGCATTTGAGTTTTATAATTGGGTATTTTATACGTGTAACAAAATAAGTCCAAAGGTCACGTTCTAGATGTAAGTGCTGACTGTTGATAAGACTTTGTATAGCTGAGTCATCCGTAACCACCAAGCACGTAGTTATAACATGTCATAACTCATAAGTCATCAGTATTTTATTTAATACAGCATCCAGCACTCATGTCATTCTGTACCTCTTAAATTGTATGTTAGTTTATGTCTTAACTTCTACTTTAAAGTTCAACTGTTTCTGTCGATTTCCAGTGAAAAACCTGGTGGGCGGTCGCACGTACTATTTCCGTGTGCTGGCGAACTCCGCCACCAGCTACGAGAGCTCCGACGAAGTGAAGTTCCCGGTGCCCGCCCGAGTGAAGCACAAGGCGATCACCGCTGGCGTGGTCGGCGGGATCCTCTTTTTCATAGTGGCGATCATCCTCTCGGTGTGCGCTGTCAAGATATGCAATAAGCGTAAACGACGCAAGCAGGAGAAAGGTAGGCGCTGACGCGGCCGCGGCCCGCTCCGCACAGCTATCCCCTTCCCTAGACGAGTGTCCACGAGGTAGCCGCGTGGTAGACCCGCCATATTGTCGGTGGCAAAGCAGTCTCATCCCGTTCATATCATCGCTAGATTTAGTTTGGTTTTATGTGTGCTGTGCATGTTTTGTGTGAAACACTTTGATAGATTTATTGTCACTGACGTGGAATATACCTCTGGAATCGAAATTTCAATTGATACCTGATGTAAAGGATGTATATTACATATAATATAGTATTTCACATCGTCGCTTATGAGATTGTGGAACGACATATTCAATTTTATCCACGATATTAAGCACAATAATCTCATTTTATAATAATACTAAGCTTCATCAATACATGAACAATAAGTAATTTAATAACTTTTAGCTACCCGTGTGAATTTTGTGTGTTTTAGTCTGGTTTGGCTTATTTGGCAAATTAACGTGCACCAGCTTTTGCAGAATTTTGTACATGCGCTTTATAACGTTAAGGAAACTATTTTATGATAAAAAAAACTTTATGTTGTCTCACCACCTTTGTTTTCACCACAACAACGTTATTTTATTTGCATCACAACTCAAGACTCAATCGTTTTGCTCGCATGATCAATGTGAACATGGAACGAGTATCTGTGACGGACCTCACACCGTAATCACTGTTCAAGCTTGGCTTTAAAGTTGACAATATGGTGCTCGCGGTGGTATTCGGTGGTGGGTTTTGGTGGTGGTGTGTCGGTGGCGGGCGGCGGCCGCGGTTTTGCCTGGAGCGGCTATACACTACGTTAATGTTCAGAAATTATTCGGTTGCAGCATACAACATGGTAGCCGCGCGACTTACCGACCTTCGCGCCGCGGACAGCACTCAAGTGCCTTTTAAAAAGTAAGTTTTCTCCGAGTATAAAAAACCTTTCCCAAAAAAAAACCTCGTCATCCTCCACAATTTTATATTGATCACGATAGCCTAAAATTTTAAAATGTTTACTCAATAAAATATTTTTCACTATTCATCGCTATCGCTCAACAGGAAATCAGGTTAGTTTACAATCTATTCAAAATATAATTACTACTTTTGACTTTATCTCGTTTAAAAAGCTGATCGGTGACGAGATTCTAGAAAAGTGTGTCTCTTTCCCGACAGATTTAGAGAAAGCGGAATATCGAGTATAGTGCAGTGCCTGCGCTTCACTGCCAACTGGATCTGGCCGGCGTCGCGGTGCGGGGAAGAGGTGTACTGGGGCGGCGTGCGCGTGTCCCCTGCGCCGCGCCCCTCCCCTGCGCCGTCCCTAGCACCTTCGCCCGCACCCTCCGCCGCGCCCTCCTCCTCTGACGACGGCGGGTTCCTGCCCCGCTGCCGCGCGCCGCTGTCGCCGGCCGCCGCACCGCCGCTGTTCCGTGCGTCCTCGCCCGCGCTCGCGCTGCACTGGCCGCTCTGGCCGCCGTGGCCCGTGTGGGCGCCCGCCTGGACGCCCTGGTCGCCGCTTCACATCTCCGACCTCAGCTCGGTACCCTTCCCAAGCTCCGCCGACGGCTCTTTCCCGACGCCCCCGTCGTTCCTGCTTCGTCGGACCCGACTCGGCCCCGAAGCGCCGCCTCCGCGACTGGGCGGAGGCTCGCTCGCCCGGCCGCGCGCCCGGCCGGTAGCGAGGCACGGTCGCCCGCGCGCCGTCACGGAGCCCTCGCTGCCGCCTCCGCCGCCACATGAGGCGTCGCCGGAGAGCCGGTCGTCATCGAGCGGCTTCGGCAGCAAGAACGCGTCGTCGCAGCAGAACCGCAGCAGCCGCGCCGGCAGCGTGGGCGAGTGGCGGCCGCCGCCGTACCGCGCGCCGCCCGCGCCTCCGCCGCCGCCCGCGCGGCCCGGCTCGGGCGAGGCGGCGGACGGCTCGGTGGACGTGCACTACGAGTGGGATCGCGCCACGCGCACACCCACACCGTCTACGCCGGAGCGAGCGCGCGCGCGGCCGTCGCGCGACGACGTGGAGGCCCGCGTGCGCGCTATGAAGGAGGAGTTCCTGCAGTTCCGCAAGCGGCAGGCGCTTCGGCGGCGCTCGCCTGATCCCGCGCCCGCCGAGACCGTGTGCTGACCGCCGCCCCCCGGCCCCCCCTGCCGGCCCGCAGGCCGCAACCACCCACCGATATCGAGCGAACGTCTCGCGTGGCCCCTCCGACCGTCTCCCGGGTGGCGCGTATCGAGCACCGATAATGTTTTTTTTACACGAGAATATATTTATTCCGCGCATCGACCGGTCGCCGTTGTTGGCTATTTTATTGTACTCCGAACGTCGGTCGGCGGAGGGCTCCGTGAGAACGAAACGTCGGATAGTTTCATTATTTTATTTTTAGTTAAGGCTAAGTTAGTAATCGTTACGATGACTTTGTAATCGTTAAGTAGTTTATGTTAATTTCTGAACATACTATTTATTTCGGTGGATCCTAATTTAAACGATAGATCGGGCGCCGTCGTCCCGAGGTGTATAATTTAAGTTGCGCTATTGATGTATCGCATCGCCGATGTGAATCTCTCCTGTCCCACCTTGTGCGGCCAGACCGACCGAGGTCGCTGGAGCACCTACTAATATAAATCACTAAGAATTAAGATGAGGTTCAGTCCCAATCCGGCTGAACTGGTAATATAGTGTATATACATATAAATGTGGATGCAGTGGCGCGTCTAGTCGCATCGGCGGTTCTCCTGGTTACCTATTGTCAATTAAAAATATCAACGACGAGTTAACGACAGTGAGCTGTCGTGTCATCGTCGCGGTCGCGTGACGGAGTCGCCCCGCAGCGTGCTCGTGCTGGCGTGCCCGTGCTGGCGTGCTCGTGCTGGCGTGCGGGGCGCGGGCGGGTCGCCGGTGCGCCTGCGCGCCACCTAAACGCTTTAGGTATGAGCGGGGAGGCATCCACGGCGCCGCTCATACCACTTATATTACGTAGTTAATTATAACGTACAATTAGTACCTAGTTAGACCGCACGCGTTCGGACCTCTAAGTGACGCTTTCTTTATAACCCTCACGTTTATTCTTATATTACCCCACACAACTTTCTTACGGACGACTCGTCTACACGACTTTTACCTAGGCATAGAGTCGAGCCGAACCGCGTGCAGTTGTCTTAATATATTACGAGCAGACAGAATAACGTAAGCTAGCCGTAGGGTTTGCCGAGTGGCCGAGTGGCCGAGTGCCGAGCCGCAAATGTCGCCGCTCGCCCGAGACTCGAGCCGATCGACGTTTGATGTTGTACATGAAGTTTTTTTTAGTACAAATTAATTTTTATTCCTCGAGTACCTACTTTGTTTGCGTTGAAATTGTAAATATGTAAAAATATATTAGATAATATATTATACACTTATTTATTTAGATATCATAAAATTATGATCGAAAATATTACGAATGTTGCTAGTATTTGTGATGCACGTATATAATATAAACGGAGCGAGGATCTGGAGGTATCGTAAGTTATTCTAAACGCGAGTCTGTCGTAGAATATTTGTTATATGTTTTAACAATTTCTCGTTTCTCACTGGCACGCTGCAGGTCTAAGTGGCTCGCAGTCCTCGCTGTTACATGTTTTGTTAATTGTTATGTTAAAATTATTTTGTTTCGTTGATGTTACGTGGAGCCAGAAAATTGTACATTTTACTGTAGATCTATCGGAGTCGGGACTAATAATCGTGAGAAAGTAAAGGTTAGTTTCAAATTCACAGTGAGCAGTAAGCTACGATCACGAATGTCAATAAGGTTACTAAACACAATATAAACCGTGGTGCCATAAAATAGGCTTAAATAATAATTCAAAAATAATATTAAAATAAATTTTCAATGTTTTTGTGCTGTCCAACGCTACTTATAATGACTGTTACTTTACTTTTGTTTTAGGTAGAGCGTCTGCTCTACCTATCGAACGGATTCATGTGGCTGCTAGAGAAGCACTATTGGTTAAATCGAGAGTAGACCGTACATATAGAGATGAAAGACAACACCAACCCTCTGAAACAGAGACGTCGGTCATCGTTTGTCTCTTTCTAGAGAGTTATAATTATTATTAAACTTTTAAATTCTCTACGCACTTAATAGGGAGGGTCAACCTTTGTTTAATAATATGTATGTGTCAAATTGTGACGAAATAAAATATTTAATTATTTATATCTACGTGTACGGAAACTCTCGCTGTCTCACTCACCCCACCTCAACATTCGCCAGTCAACACGAAGACTGTTTAGTTTTATCACTCGTATAGCCGTTGAAGTCGTTCTATCAGTTCGTTCGGAGTCGATTCAATAACGTAAGAACTCGAGAGTAAGTATAAAATGTACGCTTTAAAGAAATTGAAGTAATTTACTGATAATATATACATAGGTAGATATTGTAAGATAGATGTAACGTGCGCGTGTGAGCGAGTGGTAGGTACCCGCTAGGTGTACACGTAACGCCCCTCGCATGTACGCTCACGGTCGACGGCCGCAGCGCCTCGCCTTTTCTTGCCAGTAACCTGGTCTTGCCGCTGCCAATCTTGCCCGGCGAGCGGGCGTCGACCGAGACGGCGGAGGCGCGAGGCGGCCCCGATGTAGCACGAGCTATGAACATCAAACTCAGGTCACTGCCGGTGTAGGATAAGCAGCGGTATATTCACTCAGTAGACGTTCGTTTTGTTACTTTGGATTTTGTAAGTAATACTCGCCTAGAATAAAGTTTTTAGAACGTTAGTGGAACAGTTTCGTGCAATAATACGTCATCGATCGGTAATACTAATGTATATCATAATTAACATGCTCAATATTTTCGACTGACCAAACTATATTACTAAATTGAGACTAAATTATTTTAGTTGCCGGGTCGAGTAGTCGCTTGAGTTAAATTTGACTATATTCTAAAATAGAGCGTAAAACTGTATGTTTCTGTTCGTGAGAGTCGACCGCCGACGTAGAGTCGGATGGTTGCATAGAACGTTACTCCAGAGATGTGCACTGGGCGGAGGAAAGTCGTCAGCCGAGTTCTGCCAATGTGAGTGCGGCTACGCATTATATTGTGAGGTTTGTGACCGACGCCCAGTGTGCGTTTTTTCTCAGAATCGGAAGGAATAAATTTAGCTCAAGCCATGTGATATCTAGTCGATTTCATGTAATATTGCCTGCCTATCAGTCAGACCAACTGATGTAAGAGTATTCATACGAACGGAAGTAGTCTAGAGGATATTTGCGTTGTCACTCGAGAAACTAGCGTAACGTTTTCACCAGTACTATAATTATATTTAAACAAATTGCTGCTTAGAAAGCACTCCTCGTTTAACCTAAATGAAACATAGGTGCACCTCAGGTCAGTTGATATTTTCTATAGACTAAAATGAAAAAGATAGCAATATATTAGATTAATGTAAGTTAATCGTATATACAATGAGTTTGTAAAGTAAAGGAGTAATTATGTGCACATTGGCAGGAGTACTAAACAATATAATGCACAATCTCAGCACGTCACGCGGCATGTTCACTGTACGCCGTACCCGGTCGGTCGGCGACGGATCCGCTCACGCCGCAAGTGACGCCGGATGCGTCCCCAACGGCACCGTGTGCGGCCAGTACGGGGGTCGCGGCTCTCGCACCTTATATCTCCAAAACAATCCGAACTACGTTCGCCTTGACAACAAGAGAAATGCACAAGCCACATTTTGTATAAATCGAAGTATAATTTTGTTTTAGAATATTTTTAGTTGTAAGTGTTGAGATCAGTGTTTACTGTGTAAGCACACGAACGATTCAATTCAAAATATAAAATACAATAACGTTGCTATGATTTAATTCTTTGTATTATTTTAATCCCTAACTCCTATATTTATTAAACTTAAACAACTACATTTTTAAAAATCTTTCAAAACGTAGAGCAGTATTTAGTATGAGCCAATTACACTGAAATACTTATTCCTTTTTTTTTTTGGAATATTTTAATAGTACATACCAAAATAAACTCTTCGAACTTAATACATACGTACTACATAACATTTTGAATTATAGTGAACGAACATCCTGGCACATCCGAACCGAACGAATCGAAGTCACGGCCTCTTTGACATTTTTTGCCAACGATTCGGACTATTCGGCACGGATAGGAGATCTCGTGGAACCTCTATCTACCTAACGATTTCTAAATTTCGTTTCGTTCGGCTTGTTCGACTTTTTCGGTGCTGGATGTACATTCACCATTAGAGGAATATGTTATACGCCAAATCTGTGTATTTTAATTACTTTGTGTATTAAATATGACGATAAATCTCTCAATGAGCTGCGACGCCTAATACACCTGAGAGTTTCTAAATGATTTCCAAGAAGCCTCAAAAATAGTTCGATGTACGAAAATTGACTCTTTGGCATCCATTAGTAATCAGTCCTTTTGTCCCTCAATTGGTCAGGAATGACAGGAAAAAATCTGGTGCTAGATACCAAATAACCAGACAGATGGCAGATTGAGCGTATAGGCTTTGTCAATTTTTATGAATTTCAGAATCTGGGATCATGCAAACAACTTCAATCCTTCCATGATAATTAAATACAACTTTTAAAATTGAATACTGAGTTCGACGCAAGTTGCAAATGAGAATTTGAGGAAACTATACCGTGGTCTAAGTGAGTGTTTGAATCCTAAAGACCGCCGACTTCAGGATTAAAAGAGAAAGATACACAATGATTAAAAAAATGTACGAAACACCATAATAATAATACTTTTATGATGACAGTAATTTAAGAACTAGACCAGACTAGACGTGGCTATTACAACATAATCTTGAGGCTGTTATATAAAAGCCTTAGAATACAATATACAATGACGACCTGTGGCTCAGTTGGTAAGCGCGATGGTAGCTTAGGCCGGGGGTCGCGGGTTCGAATCCCGCCGACGAAGCCAGTTTTTCAATGTTGCTGGGTCTTGGATGTGTATTAAATATGTGTATAATATATTAAAAATCTTAAATATGTGTATAGTATAAAAGTATTAAATAAATTTCCGTTTTGTCTGATACCTGGAACAGAAGTATAATGAGACATGTAACAGCGGCACAAATAAATTTATTACATTACAAATAAATTCATATTATGTTTTACACGTACATTATATTACACTGCACTAGACAGTGCAGTAAATGCATATAATGTACGTGTTCATGGATTTTCAATACAAGGGACCTTGCTTTCAGTCAAGTCCCCACGTTGAATATTCATCATTTTAATGACTCCTTTATCTAGGATATCTTTATTCATTTTCCAAGTATGCGCTGTTGTAAAAAATTAAACGTTCCGCTAAAAGGCGGAAGTTATTAGGAGATACGGTATTCACTGTATTTAAATACAAATAAAACAAGTTCCAACGCATTCTACAAACTAACATTCCATAAGTGTTCGTTATTTGAATTTAAATAGTTCGTTATTTTAAAATCATGTTTCCGAGCGGCTTAACTGCCAAGCTAATTTCTTTCCTGGGTAATTAAAATAACAAGGAATCTTCTATGACGCCTTGATTCTTTCAGTAATTCGTTGACTTTTTAGGATTGTGGGTATTGGTTTTCTGCGAAGAGGCTGAGATGCGGTACGGGGAGGAGTGGTTGTATTTCTATGACGACAACGGCACCCAGCTTGTCATGAATTTTTCTTCGGAGCCAGTCGACAGTAGAGACATGTTCTACGGCGAGACCTATTTTGATTTATATACCAGGTAGGCACGGATAAGTCAGTAAGTATAAAGTACCAAGGATTAGCAACAGATTAAAAATACCGCAATCATAATTAGGTAGGAAAGTGATCATAGGAGTTAAGGTGTTTCGACAGCTTATGTCTGGGATAAGGTACACTTTTTACTGCCAAGAGTTAAATCCAATAAAATACGGGCAAATGTGTTAAAACAACTTACAGTAAACGTAGATTACACCGTTACCTAGCTTATTACACACACTCAGCACGCATTCAACGATTTAAAACCACTGAAAATATTTTTTAATCCCGGAGCGCACGTCAGACGATGTGAACCGTACGGAGGCCGCGGGGGAAGGGTAACCTTCGGTATACAAGAATCTGCGCTCTATTACCCAAAATCCTTATCCTTTATATTTTCAGACACAACCTTTTAGAGCCAGAAGCCTTATCGATACCCGAACCCGACAAACTCATGGAGAGTAAATATTTTAATAGCTCTTTGGGCGTCAGGATGATAACTCACGGCTGGGTCACGAGCGCCAAAGCTCAATGGATGCAAGACATTAAAAACTCCTTCCTACATTACCACGACTTAAACGTGATCACTGTGGACTGGTACGAGCTATCCAGGAACTCCTTCTATCCCTGGCCGGCGTATAGCACTCGATACGTAGGAAAAGAGATAGCAACATTTATCGCAGCTCTCGTTAGGAGCTTTAATATCTCGGGCAGCAGCGTGCATCTCATAGGGCATAGCTTGGGCGCACAAGTCATGGGATACGCCGGCATGTTCTCGAACGAAACGATACAGAGAATAACAGGTTGGGATACCGTTTGTAGAAATCTGATTAACAATCTTTTTTGTCAGAAAGTCTTCTTAACCTAAATCAAATATTTACCATTAACGACAGGTTTAGATCCGGCGCGGCCACTGTTCGAGGTTCCGGATATGCCGGAGGACTACCGCCTGGACAGTACCGACGCGCGTTTCGTGGACATCATACACACGTGCGGCGGCGTCTACGGCTACAGGAGGAGCTACGGCCACGCTGACTTCTACCCCAACGGCGGGATGCCAGCTCAGCCCGGCTGTTCTCAAGTATCTGCTGTTTTGGGTAATGCATACGAATAATGCATAGGCGCTGCTAAGGGACCATCCATAAAATACGTCACACTTAGAGAGGGTCGACGTAGTGTACATGGTGTGACATGGCTGGGGACAATTTTTATTAAACATTTTTTAGGTGTAAAATTGCGTATTTGTGACATCATACTAGAGTATCCATGAATGGTCCCTAATCGTTAAATTAGTTGTATCCAAAACAGGTTTAAAAGTCAATTGAGCTTGAGAAATGAGGAAGCAACCTGTGGCTCACTAAGTCACACACTTAGCTCTTCTCAAGATTTTGAATAAATAGGGAATATGCATGATTTTTAATTCTTTTTTTAATCTATAGTTATTGAAAAACGATGCAGTCCAATAAGTTATTTGATAAAGTCTATACATATAATAAAACAGTAAAATTTTAGTGTCTGTACATTTATTACTAATTTAATATTTTTACAAAATAATCAATGTACTAAGGAACAGTAATAGAACACATGTACAGTAATAGACAAAAAAAATGTTTATCTGTTTGTACGCGGTAATCTCAGGAACTACTAAACGGATTTGAATAAATCTTTTTTTGTTTAATAGCTATTAGGTCTGGGCAACTCATATTTTCCCGCGTCATATACAAATTTTTGCGTGACGAAGTTGTTGGCACCAACTATTGAGGATAAAAAAGGTAAAACCTTTTAAGCCGTCAGAAAGAGATACTTATAGCATATAATGTCGGATATATTAGCTGTGACGTCAAAGTATAATAAGCTGCATAGTTCATACTAAATAAGGTTTTGAGAGAAAGAGATGGGCAGAAAACTTAATTGTAAATATTATCGACTTTTATAAAAAGTTCCGAGGAAAATCTTTACACTTTTTATTAAAATATAAGTACAAATTATTGAAAAAAGTGGTGTTTTGATATCAAGGTATGCAACACTTTATTTTCAGAATCATGCAGTCACGGCCGAGCACCAGTATTTTTCGAAGAATCCATCTCACACGTACCTGGTACGGGTTTCTTAGCGTACCCTTGCGAAAATTGGGACAAATTCAACAGAGGCGAATGTAAAGAAAACGCTACAAATATGGGATACTCCGCACCCGAAGACAGCCGTGGAGACTATTTCCTACACACCAGTGACACTCCGAAATATGCAGAAACGAATGAAAATTAAAAAGAAATAATAAAAAAATTTTTTTATTCAATAAGTATACTATAATGTGAGCTGTCACATAATTGATATTTTCCCGCAGTAAATTGTAGCCCACGTATTAATCCAGAATTATGTGAAACAAAAAATCGGTTGTCTGTAAAGTCGGTTTACAGACGATAGTTGAACGTGACAACGTCTGAGGAAATACTAATGTAATGGTAGCATTTTTCAAAAGAAAATTCATTCACTTTTCACTACACTTGATACTCGACAAAAACATATAAACGTACTATAGTATAACAGCTGTTCACGCAGACGCATCGCTCACTCCAGTAGGAGAGAGAGTTCCGCGCTCTCGCTTGCACTCCAAGCCTTAAACGGAACGCCTCAGAGCGAGGTAACGCCGCACGAGTCATGTTTTTTCGTGCGTGCAGCCAGCTCTATCGAATTATAAGACGTTGTCACGTCAAAAGTTCTAACGTTGGCAATCAAAGGTATTATGAAAACTAAATTAAAATTGAATATTTAATGGATCCGTAATTGAAGGCATAAGTGGAAGAAGCGGGTAACTAACATTTAAAAATCTGCGGGATATTTGCGTAAATTGATGCTTTTGTACCATAAAAATGATTTTAAATAAAAATGTAGATTTGATGTAAACCTCGATACACACTAGCTAATTAATTAAATTGGTAATTTACAAGATTTGTTACTATTTTATAGGAGAAAATTAGTATTTACTCAAACGTAAAATGTTAGTTATACGCTTCTTCCACTTATGTCTTCAATTGAATATTTAATTTAGATTCTCTTATTCATGTTCAGATCGAATAAAAATTAGTAAAATGACTTACTTTCTGGTCTTTAACTCTTTTTTAACTGTTTAAGCAAGACCTGCATATTATTAGGTGGTTAGAAATAAAACCTAAAATACGTTCACATTTTATTACATTTACATTAACAAAATTACAATAAATCATAGGATTAACTGTGCAACAATTTTCCATCCCACCGTTTTACCTGAAATAGAGAAACAATAAATTAACGATAGATTATCTCACGGAAATAGCCTACGGGCCATGAAGGATACTTTCAGATAAATACGTTTAGCATCATTATCCATCAGTCGGGAAAAGAAGACAAAAATGAAATAGATCATCATTAATGAGAGAATTACCAGGTTTAAGTTGCAACTTTGTTATGATATTAATTAAAGTTAAAGTCATACTAGAAATTTTAATAAATTTAGCTTCAATTATTATTATCACTGACAAACTGTACTACAAAAAGTATTTTCTGTGAAGTACCTAGTAGTAAAGAAACAAGTATTTCTGGCCATTCTATATTACATCTACAGACATAGAATACTATGTTCATACTGACCTGTACACCTTTCCCGTTTTCTGTATCGATACCAATTTTCTTTTTTGACCGACCGAACTTTTAGCTTAATACAGTACAATATTACGACTTCATTTATTACAATTTGGAGGCTACAAATATACAAAAATATCTACCCTGTCATTATTCATTTAATATTTTAATGACGGTGCATTACAAATATTATAACTATTATTATTATGAGTATATTTTACTGATCTAGCTTAAATATTTAAAAAAAAAACTGACGGCAATTACTTTAAGATATTTTTTAAGTAGGAAAAATACTGTAAAAGATAGCCAAGTTCTTATTGATGTCAAAACGGCCCCAAATCTTCAGCTCCTGCAAAAGAATATCGTCATTTAGAAATATATTCAGACTATTAGAATGCGTTTCAGTATCATTATTAAATTTCAGATAACATGTTGTGCGTCATTATATTTCCGTCGGGAAAAGAAGACAAAATTAATAGAAATCATCACTAATCGATTTACCATAATATCGTTCTAACGAATAGTCAAACCGAACCGAGAAAGATTGAAACAATTTGTCATTTTATGAACTTTTACTTTGCTCTATTGGATAAGTAATTTGTCGTGTCGCGTGTCACTAACACTAGTATTAAGTACTCACCGTGAGCTGTGGATGCAAATTAGCCATCACCGACGACACATGTCTCAGCATCTGCAAACGTTTATAACTTATTAACGAAACATTAAAACATAAAACCGCTGACAAACGAGACGTATCACAATTTAAAGAGAAAAAATATACAGCAAGTTACTAGATATAAGTCTAAATGCAAGGGAGAACCTTATGAAGGGAACTTATCATGCAAAGCAAAAAATACGCTTAAAATAAAGATTTAGACACTTATTTTATACTTTTATATAATATTTTATATAATATACACAATGAGCAGAATGTAATGGACTATGAAAAATTAGCACCTAGAATTATAATAAATTTATCGATTTTATAAATAATATTTCATGCTCACCTTTTAATTTGTTAATTTGTGTTCATCTAACTATAAACCGGCACCTGTAAATATACAATAAATTTTAATAAACATTTTTACGTCTCCAATTTGGCGATGACTTTATTTTTTTATTTTTAAACAAAATAAGTATTCCAAAGACAAATTTGTCAAGTGCTCAAAATCTATTATTTTGATAATATTTAAAAGTCATATATATGTTACAGGTTATATTTTTACACCACAAAGTATAATTAGAATGCAACAATTTAAAAAGAGTTATGTAACCGATAAATATTTAGGTAATTAAAGAATATTTTATTTCTATCGGTTTTTGTCGTTTGCTAAAATGCAGCTTAAACCCAAAGGTGCTTAAGAATATATTTCATTTTTATTGAAGACATGTCGTATAATTGTATCCAAAGTAGTCTCTGAACAAGTAATATGCCAGATAAAATAATATAGTAGGTAAATGATTAAATGATCGGTTTCAGGTTTCTCAGTAGTAAGTCAAATATAGTATTTATATAATAGTTTTATAGAGAATTAAACATATTCGTATGTCATTAAAATCGTCATAAAATGGCTTTACACAGCAGTAGATATTATCACAGTGCGGTAAAATGATTTTTTTGGCTATTGCTTTGGTTTAAGAAATATTTGTAATAAAAATGTCAGTTAACCAAGCGCACGCTCGGTAAACTTACCAATGATAAGTATAATGATAAAGTCTTCCTTGGTGAATGTTAAATTAACGGGATTCTTCGAGCTATTTAAAAATCTTCTTCGGCAGCTTGTCCTCAAAGCTATGCTGCTAGTCTCAAAATGGACAATCGTTAAAAATAAAATTGAAACAAAAGGAGACTGATGAAATAAAGCATATCACGATGATACAAAAAACAAGTAGAACAGTTAATTTTTAGTCAAAATAAAGACTTACACGACTTACTTCAATAATCAGATAAAAATCTAATGAAAACAAATTGTAGGTATTTAAGAGAATGACCAAGTTTCATAGGAATAACCTTCGGAGAGGTAAAAGGTTAGAAAAATCATAGCCTACAAGTAGAGTTGAGCTGAGGCAATGATTGTGGCAAACGACAATTGTGCCCATTATTCTCAGCAAACAATTAAAGGCAAGTCTAAGCAGACAATTTTTAAGATTGAAGATATCGGTAATTAATTTTGATAAAAAAAGTAATCGTTGAAAAATACAACTGTTGATTCTTTTCAGCTACAAACACAACCATGTCCTCTTAACACTTTTATGGCATTTGAATGTTTTAGTAAAGAATAAACTCGTAAAGGGCTGCAAACTATGCACGAGATAAACATACTTGATTGAAACAGTGCCCTCTGCTGCAGTCTATCGGAATGTGGGATGGAAAAGCCTATGGCGGAAAAACAACGTAACATAAAGAAGCCTCTGTAGCAAATTGAGAGGAGCAAATCGAATTCAGATCCAAAATGACAATCTATACAACATGAAGATGACATAAAACCTATTGCTGAAAATTGTAAAAAAAATAGTTACATAATATGTAAATAATATATGACCAGGAATAACAGTGTGCACATTAGCGACTCGGGAGTTCTCTCGGACGGCTTATTCAAACATTAGGCCTCGACCTAGGTTGCGGACTATTTCAGGTTTGCTAGAATATGTTGCAGCAATCCGCTTCGTTATTTTGAGTCTACTATAAACAGAGTACGGCCCCAGGACAGTCCACACGGCCCACCCTATAGACAATTTTATTTAATCACAATACTACAATCAGTTCTCATACTTTTAATCTCGAAACGTCTCGTTGTCTGTCTGTCTGTCTGTCCGTCTTCAGGCTGTATCTCAAGAACGGCAATAGCTACAGAGTTGGAATTTTCACAGACTGTAATATTTCTCTTGCTCTATCACAAAAAATACCCAAAAATTGATTACTATTTAAAGGAGACTTTTAGACAACAAACCAAATTTGCTATTTTAGTTTAGTTAGTTTTGCCGTAGATGTCGCCATCACGCTACCGATTGCCTAGTTTTGGCGTATTTTGTCTTTTTTTTGCCCTCAAAAATACGGAACCATTCGTGCGCAAATTTAACTAGATAAATTACACATTTCTTAGGCCGCCCGGGCTGAAATAAAACGTGCAAATATTTTTAAGAATAAAAAATTAGAAATTATATTGGGTCTTAGAAATTCCGTGAATCGCTGCTTATAGCAAGGCTTCGGTGGAACTCTAACCATAATGCAAGGCCGTAGGATCCAGCCTCTAGAAGATTCTGATGCATCAGCCTGTAGATTAGCAGGTTCTGGAAACGCCACTGCTGATGAAAACCCAAAAAAGGCGGTAATGCGCGTAAAGTAGATATGAAAGCTGTGCGTTTTACATAGCTTCTAAAGTCTCTGGCGTGACAGTAGTGACGAAGATCCTCATTTTTTGCGTAAAATGCCAACCTCACAAGTGAAGTCAAATATTTTTCGCTTCCGTTTCTCGTAACATCTCGTTCAATCTCACCTAATCTTATTATGTCTCACCGTGTGAGTTTTAGTTCGAATATTTTTTTATTTTGATGATACTGCAAATATTGTTAAATTGACTCATGTGAGAAATAATGTCATTTATTACGCACTCATTTATTACGCAGCTTCCGATTTTAGTCAGGAGCATTTTTGAGTCACATTTTTAGTAATGACAACGCAAAAGATGGCTATGGCAATATTAATTACTTGCCCAAACATATTTTGTTTATACAACAGCAAAATCGCGCATCGCCAGTAATGTAATATGGCTAGTATAATTATATTCGTGCGAATTTCGTTGACACTTGGGGAGAAAATCTCGTGGCGCTTTTAGCTGCCACGTGCACTTTAGCCACACGTGGCACAGTTTAAGAATCTCTGATGGATACAAAATTTTTAACATAGTACAAGTGAATTTGATAAAAAATCTATTATAAGAATTATTTAAAGCCTACAGTCCGTATTTCTTTGTGTGCCAAAGCACAAGAACGCAAGGTTTACTTGTGTTTCTGTAAAATATTTATATGACCTGAAAAAAAGACACAAAAATATTATAATTAAGTAAATATACAATGACCTATTAATGCGTCGTGAGCTTGACAATAATCCAAGACCTGGCAACATGCAGACATTCATTTTACGAAAGCTTAAGTTTTCCTGTACCTCTCTCTGAACATATAAACTCTTCCTTTTTGGAGGACGGTTAATAAAAACAACCGACACGTACAGAGTGTTGTTACCGATTAAGTAGACCTTCAGAACTGCATATCTCCTAACTTAGCCGGGACTTGAATACCATAATCAATGGCCGTTCTAATCTCTAAAAAAATTGTATATTATACAGAACAACTTTCAGCTTTTATAAAGTGACTCAAATCTGACTGTCGCTCGCTCTTGGATACAACTTGGCTTGTGCTCAGCATTTAAAAATCAGGGATAAATATGCCCAACCGGAATTAGTAAATACTACAGCGTAGCTTCAATATTACGTTACTGAAGGTGCGACTAGTCACAGCCGCCAGGTGGACTCTCAACTAGTGGAACATCAAAATCTTCAAAAAGTCATAAAAAGTATGTCGGTAAATAAAAATTAGCTTTTGTACAAAGCCAGTTAGTTACCTTTAGGTAGGTTTAAATGACTATGTCATTAACAATAATGTTCATCCCAATATTTTACAGAAAAAAATATTAAATTTCAATAATTTAGCACTCGTAGACATCTTGTAAGAGAATCGTACAAGCAAAATACAATACATACATAATATAATAGGTAATTTTGTATTTTGAAGAAGCAAATATTAGAAATAAAGCATCTAATGAAATAAAATGAAGTACGTAAAAATGCAATTAGTATTCATATTGTTATAAAAATTTCAATAAGTGGTCGGTATTAATAAATAAAAACATTCTTCAGGCTATGATAAGTGTTAATTCCACTGTTTTATTACAGATTTAACGTTGTATGCAACGTTAAATCTGTAATAAAAAATACTATTCAATAGAAACGTTTTAAAAGAGAAACTATGTCTGTCCCTGAATCTTGCTCTAATGATAACTGTTATGAACTTGCAATGTTTCTTAAAAACAATTGAAGTCTGTACAAGAGCCAAATTAAAAAATGTACCTTCTTCAATTTTTAGGGTTTTATCTCGTTTTTAAATGCATGCAAAAAATTTAACGCATCTATGAATTTCTAGTGGTTTCTTATATACCAAAGCAACTGTTATGTGAAAAACAAATTAACGAATTGCCACGTTAATTTTCAGAAACGCAATCGTATGGTTATGAAACAAATTATTAATTTTCTAAAACTTACTACCATACAAGTTTATCTGTGTTCAAAACATTGTAAGTACAAAGTAGCATTTTCAATTCTACATCAATTTGTAATTAGCAGTTATGTAATAATTTTAATAGATTAAGCTATACAAGCCATACATTATTTAATTGTGGATAAAGACTTATTATAAGGTTATATAAAAATCTAAAGAACTTCAGGGAACATCCAGAGACCTCTATCTGGACCTGAGAGACTTAGATCTTCTTATTTAGAAAAAATCTCCAGGCTTATGATAATGTATGTAGCTGGCTGCCTGCCATCGACTGTCTGAACAAATAGCAACATATGTGACTGTAGATTTTTTTATTTGACAAGGAGGTAAAGTTCTCGTGTGCAAATGTCTCGACTGTAAAAGAAAAAACAACAAGGGCTTGTTTTCGGATTATAAGTGCTTTTTGTTCATACAAAATTTATATTACCATCAGCAATATTCAGTGGCAGTCTCAATGCTTACTGTTTGTACTTATATTTTACAAAGGTACAGAATGCTTTCAAACCTACAACAGAAGAATCACTTTTATCCGATAACACAGTCACGTATACCTTTCGCAACGCAAGATGTTGACGACTTAAACCTGTAGTGCACGGGCGTGACTGTTCCGTTAAACGGGCATCCCTGTTGGTTTCCGTACCAGGATAAAAACGGGGCCCTATTACTTAGACCTCGCTATATATCCGTGCGCCTGTCTCCAGGCTGCATCTCAAGAACGATCTGAGTATGTAGCTAGAGAGTTGACATTTTTACAGATTATGTATTTCTGTTGCCGGTCTAAAAAATACTAAGAACAAAATAATTCAATTATTTAAGGGAGCTCTCATACAACAAACATGTTTTGTCTTTTTTTATAATAGATGTCGTTGCTGGTCGTCAACATTGCACTATTGTTTACACGACGTGGTCTGTTAGCTGTTTACATTTTAGAATCATGTTTTCCTATTTTTTAGCTTTTAACTGATACGGAACCCTTCATACGCGTGTCTAGCTCGCCTTTAGCCAGTTTCTTCATTGTTTTTATACATAACAATGTCGCGTTAGGCGGAAAAGCCATCACACATGTCGAAGACGCGAACGCCCGCTTAACGCAGCCATAGCCCTTAAACACTGATGAAGACGTCATCGCACAATAAATCGCAATGTATCACCATAATCGTAGTTTCCTTGAAATACCTGAAAAAAAAGATTAATGGTTCGTGCAGTAAAGGAGCCACTCCTGAACTGCGGTGTCAGTTATCTCGTGTTTGTCAATTAAGTATCTTAAACTGCATAAATTGTAACAAAAATGTCAACTAAAATTAACTAACTCTGCCCCCATTAAAGTATAAACAAAATTCTAAATCAACAAAACAATATTTAAATGGCGTTTAAATTGAGTTAAGACTTTAAATGGCGTTTCAAGTCTTCAAGCTTGAAATTGATATGAAACCAAATTAGCTGACCAATTATAAATTTCGTGCTGTACCTTGTAACAAAACGTAAAACGCCCCAAGAGAGCCCTGATGGGATACTCAAACAATGTAAATGTTTGTCAGGTCTCAGTCAGTCAATCATTAATAATATTCTTCTCTAAAGATATAAATTATTATTGTTATAAAATCAAGCCTTCTGAAAGTTGCTAAAGATCTTTTTTTTTCTACTTGTCAAGTGAGTTTTCTTATGATGGCTGTATAGTAAATTAATAACCGGTATCCGGTATCAGTAATTAAACTACAATCTCACAAGAATGCTTAGCGTAGTGGTTAAAATTCTAAGACCGCCATCTTGTAAATTGTGAAAATGCTGTTACACATCGACTTTACGTGCTCTGATTGAACCGTTAATATCAATCAAGTTACAGTAACCATTAAGCAATACTGAATTGTAGAATCAACGGTGCTTAACTGGCTTGTTGTTAATGTAGGCAGTAGCTGAGCAGCATTTGCGTGGACGACTCGCAATGCCGCAAACACGTGAGAACACACGAGACGATTATATAAGAAAAAAGTGTTTAAAAAACAAGCTTAAGTTTACACTTTTTTGGTTTTTTGAAGACTATACCTTGTTACTATTACCTCTTTACAATGCTGTCAGAACAAAATGTCCTTTAAAAAACCGAAATTTTTGCAATTAGCAAAAGTTTTTTGACGTTTAATTAAAGTATGGTAAATGTAAATATATATTTAAATTATATGAGAATTGCTTTTCTAAGGTGCTTAAGAACAGAAAAAATCATTACTTATTATTTCAAATATTTTATTAATCTATAAGATATTAAGGTAGAGAATACAATATGATTTCCTCAATACACATACACACAGACACACACAAATTGCTCTGTTTTCGCACTAGGCTCATACATACATCTCCACTCACTATACCTACTGCTCGCGGTCCTCTTTCGTACTGCTTGGCTATGTATGGATATAGGGCTACAAAAAATATCTTATTGTTAAAAACTTTAAACCTAACTGGTAAACAAGCTTTTATTTCATTATTTCTTTTACAAATGGGAAGAAATACTGCGGCCGGTTAAAAAAGTTTTGTCAATATAATAATATAATAAAATCAATATGTTGACGTCACTAAACTAAAAATTCTACCTACGATGTGTAATAAAATGACAGTCTTTCAAGTAAACTTTATGAAATACTTAATTAAATTATGATTTCTTCCAATCGTGTAATCTACTACTTAATCATTACGAGCTATAAATATTAAAGGGTTTATTATTTATGTTAAAAACACTATCAAAATATGCTAAATTATCTAATCGAACGCTAAATTCCTTATTTAAATAAAAATTTTAAAAAGATCTCTTCAACTCTGATAAAATTATAATGGACATCCAAAATTAACAACTAGCAGGCAGACCTGCGAAATCGCTATGTATAAAGGCGTCATTCAATTTTCTTTTTACATAATGTCAAAGATGTATATAGAAGGGCAAGTAGGCCATCTCTGGCCAAAGCAACGGTTGAATTGGCCCTATGTCTCAGTTTTATCACTTTTGCTACCCGATTTTTTATATTGCCGACTAACAATTCGCAATGGTCTATAAACTAGCGAAAATATTTTTTTATAAGGGCCCACAAGATTTTTAATGCTGTGACATTAGGTTTTCAAAAGTGTGACTGTAACAGATTTTTTAAACAAAATTAAACTGTAAAGATAAACTTAACGGACTGAGTATTCAGTTCGTTAAGTTTATCTTTATAGTCGCACATCTTAACTTACAGAGTGCGTTAGTAGTAAAATATATATTTTTATTATTATCTTTACTATTATTACATTTATCTATAATATTATTTTAAACACACTTATACATGTACTTAAATGACTATGCTAAAGCCCAAAGCTAAAGCTATTATAGTTTTTCAGTAAAGTGTACGACAAACATGTACGGGGAGATAGTGTAATCTTGCGAGTTAAATGTGACCTACTGATTGAGCAGGCATTTTGCATGCATTTTATGAATCAGATGACAATACGATAGTATTATGATATCGAGCTGATCAGATGATGGAGTCGAGAGGTGGTCATAGGAACTCCGCGACCCCATTGAGTTTGGACTCATTTGAGTAATCTTGACGCATACTTTTAGGGTCTGATGAAGAGGCTATTTAAAGTTTTTTAGTTCATTTCCAAGGAGTATCCACTATTATTAAATTAGATTGTCACTGTTTTGTGACTTGATAACCAGTGATATTAACCTGCTTCCCCTTCAATATACTCAGATAATATATTTATATAATTATGTGAGATGTAAAGCAGCTCAAACATACTTTGTAAATGACCATTCAGAGTATCAACGACGAGACAGTAACGCGCGAGTTTGAATGCGGCTTAGAAAATACATTAAACCTAAAATTTCAAAATTCATGTGTTGTTTAAACATATATTGCTGCTTATTCGACATTTTTAAATTTTCGGTAATACAATGACTAAGATTTATTGAAATCTTAAAGAGGGTTAAGAAAATATTGCAATTTTCTGTGATTAATTATAAGATGGAAAGTTGTGTAAAACTAAGCCGTATGCAACGTGATTGACGCTGCGAAACGCAATGGCTCGCTCATCCCGCGTATTACAAATTGTGATCCTAGCCGATGGGTAATAGATCGTTCAGAGCGAGTATGCTCGAGGGAACGTATTTAAAAGCGACGGCGTTTGTTAGGGAAATCGTCCATCTGTCGCGAGTTGTCCCAACCGCGGTTCTGCGGCATGTCGTCATATCCTCCGCGTTGCCTGTCGAACTGGTCTCTGAAGCCGCCCTCCTAGAGTGAGCAATCACAAAACGGTCCAAATATTTGTTTTTTACGATAGACACGACTATGTTAAATACGGCGTGTAACCAATGATGTGTAGTTTATACATACAGTTCGGTAGTACCGCCCAGGAGTTCTAGAACTCTAATGCGTCAGATATTCGTTTGGTAAGTTCGGTAAGAAGGTCTCCGGAAAAGTTTATGGGTCAGTAGTGACGTAACCTATCGGGTGTAAACGTCACGTCTAGCAACTGATCTCGTGAGTTTGGGCAGAGGGGATGGTGACACCTTATTTCTAGTTACTAGCAACTAGTCGACATAACTTTGTGCGCCCTAGGAACGGCCACTCCGTTACTGAAGTAGATTCTGGCTTAAGTGTAGTTACAGGTAATGTTCAATAGTTCCTTGTTACCTTATAACCGTGAGTAATCGAGACTCACACCTAATAGCCGAGTACTGCAGCGTGGTTATAAAGCAATTCTTGAACGTTCATAAAAATACCTACTCAGACATTATTTTCAAACAGATTCATTATTTCTTTCGTTTGTTTAAAGAATCAGGTCATTCATATAAACACAGATCATGATGTCATGAATAGTTTGACCAGAGATTACCAGAGTACTAACCCTATTTGTGTAGAAATCTTTTTGACTTTGCAAAAGCCTTTCCCGCACGAGCACGTTATTATTATATATCTAATATTACACGTATACGTTAACGCGATATTGCGTCCCTATTCCTTGCACACTGTTCTACTTCAACTTCGGCGTTAACATAGCAGCAGTGTTTAGCTTCATCCTGATACAAAATGTACTGAAGACAACCATCACAAACGTTACGTGCGATATTATTGTCGGACAATAACACACCTGTGTGGGAAAGGCATAACACAACATGGCAGGACATCTTTCATACAAGTTTTATGACCCATAGCGTATTTTGTCGCAACACTCGTATTAGAAAATTTGGCCTGCGCGCGCATGTTGAGCGTACAGTGCAGTGAAACACGAGCGTTGAGTGAGCCTGGCCATTGGTCTGTCAACTTTTACCGAGAAAAACATTTTAGTCCCATCTCACAACTTGCATCCAATGATTTGAATTGGGGGGTTTTCTCCGACTCCACGAAGGGTGACTAATAAGAATTTTTGAAATTCATTTCCTAAGGTGTTAAAGAGCGGGGGATTAAAGTTAGTATGGAAGAACGCAATTCCGTGGTCCGATATAACCCAAACAAAGCAAAGTTTGCAAAAACATTTTTTGCAAACTTTGGGTCAGATACATTTCATAGATTCAAATTCATAATTCTTAAAAGATCCATACTAATATTATAAATTCGAAAGTGTGTCTATCACCTCTTAACGTTTAAACCCCTGAACTGGTTTTGCTGAAAAATGGTATGGACATAGAATCCTGGGGAAGGACATTGGATACTTTTTATCCCGGAAAAATGTACGGTTCCTACACGATAAATGAATTTTGGCAAACGCATCATCTAGTAGTCAAAATTATGTCAATACATAGTATGTATTATCAATAAATAATACTAATGATGTACCTACTTGGATTTTTACAACTATAAAAATCAGTGTATGCTACACCATAAATGCTGTAGGTTTAGGAAGGTACGAAAGCTGGTATCCCAGTCATTTAAGGACAACACTATTCTTTAGGTGAATACATTATAAGTCATCCAAATACAGAAGAATACAGTTGCACTTACATGCCCTATTTTCCCCACAGGATACAATTGTTACGATTGAAAGCTATCAAAGACTAGTCTTAGATAACATTGGCAAAAAAAAGATCACAAATCAGAATATAGATAAATCACTTTAATAGGTAATGCGCACAATGCGCATACTATTCTATAGTTAAACACTAAAATAGCGGGTTAGGTATTATACGATATATCATGATTCAAGTAGATAGCTAGTAGCTGAAATCATTTCTTGAATGTCAGAACTCATAACCAAAGAATATATGGACTGGGTTAAACCCAAAAAAAATCGTAAAAGTTTGTTATTTTACGCAGGACGCAAGACTGCGTAGTCATGTAACGAAACACAATTATCAATATCTGAGCAATCTCAAACATGATAAAAAAAAATTACCCCCCGATTACACGCAACAAACGAATTTTCGGACAACAAAGTTGCAGAAATATTCAGGTACGAAACAGCTAACGCTGGCAATTAGTCTTTTGGATTACAAAGGTAAATATTATCATGTCTATTATCTTAAGATATTTGTATCCATAATATTTATATTTTAACAGATTGAGGTAATAAATATAACTTTTTGTTACGCACGACATTCCCGAAACAGTTGCTACAAGTACTCATAAACTTTTTCCGGCCCACATTTACACAAACTACCAACGAAAAAACCTTTCGCAGTTAAATTGTATAAAATATAACAAGAATAAGATAATTCGTGTCAGTCATGTGTCATAGACACAATGCAAAATTTATTTAAATTTCAGCAGTTTCTTGCAGGTTCATTTCCATTACTATAATATTAATAGATTTATTTACCAGAATAAGGTAAAACTAGTTTACATTCTGGGTTTAGACAGATGAGTTTTAAGTATCTATAATTTTATATAATTTTCTAAGATGCTAAGTAAATAAATATCCTGTCTTTCAATTTTGTATAAAATATAGTCAGAATTTTAGAAGTTCTGCAATATAATAAGATAAAAGGTCGAAAGACAAACTTATCTCGCCGATTGGTGAAACAAAAGGTACTTACCATTGGCTGCTGATCAAACATCCCTTGTTCCTGACGATCAAGCATAGAGTTGAGACGTTGAGCCTGAAAGATTGATTTTCATTACTGATTTATGACCCATCCATCACAGGACATGATATTTAATTCATACTATAAAAATTTAAGCTGTTTTATCAGTGTAAGTTAAGGCTTCCAACTTGTAATCTTGCGACGGCTCACACATGCAAGCCGCACACAGTCTGAATGTACGAAGAATTTTTAATGACTCTGGTTTAAAAGTGTAAGGAGTTGATATCTATTATTTTTGTTACATAAACTGAGAGCTACAGTGACAGGCGCTTACCTGCACGAATAGTGTGTTCTCCTGTTGTCTGCGGCGCAGCTCGTCGTCCTGCTGGCGCATGCGCTGTGCCAGCTCCTCCTCCTGGCGCAGTCGCTGCAGGCGCTCGGCCTCGCGGCGCTCCTCGGCCGCACGCTCCGCCATCTCCCAGCTGCGCTTCTGGCGCTCGCGGTCCTCCTCGCGCTGTCGCAGTTGTTCGCGCAATAGCTCTGTCTCATGCTCGTACCTAAACAGATAGCTTTTTACTTAGCACACATTTCTTAGATTTAAAATCCATACTGATGGTATAAGCGTGAAAGTGTTTGTCTGTCGGTTGCCGAATTTTGGAGTGGAGATACTTTAATGATAAAATCATTGAAAACTTTGGATTCAAAGGCAGTAACTTCACAGATGGTTTGCAAACTAAATATTTAATATAAAAAAATGGGACATACTTAGCAAATTGCATTTGAGCTTCTAGCTTCTCTTCTTCAGAGGCCAGTTCCTTCTTTAGAGCCTCCTCCTTTTGACGGTGGAGTTCATGGAGTTGCTTCCACCTTGTACCATACTCGTGCTCGAAACTTCCAGGCTCGGCGAATCGGGGGCCATACTGTTTAAAATACGACTTTTTTTAGTTTTATTGATGCTTAGAGGCTATGATACATTATCATCAAATCATTTCATATTTCTCAGCAACAAATTAAGGATGCAAGTAGCATACAGGTAAATAATAGCCCTGAATAAAGTATGTAATACTTGAAAAATACCAACCTCCCTAGCTCTCATAAATTCTGGGTGCTTCTTTGGCAAGTTCTTTTCAGGGTAGCCATCAAATTCATCTGGCTCTTCCAGGTTCTCTACAATAACTGGCCTGAGTGAACTAAAACAATTATCACAAATTAATTACCTATAAATTGTAAAAATTACTGAAATAAAGAAGATGAAATTAACTATAACTTACGATGTAAGGAAGAAGCATTTCTCAGAACAGTTACGAATGGCGGCCAGGGCACTGGGCTTTCTGGCAAATTCAACAATACCATCTCCAAGTGGTTTTCCTCTTTCGTCTACTCTGACAAAAGCCCTTTCTATCTTGCCGAAAATCTCGAAAGAACGATACAATAATTCATTGGACACAAATGGTGGCAAGTTTTTGACATGGATAGCACTGTTGTGTGGGGCAAATCTGACCCTCAAGTTGCGTCCATTTCTCATCTTTCCATCCAATTCACGCTTAGCTTTCTCTGCATTAACTCTATAATCCTGCAAACATGATATTTATTCAATTTGGCACATTTTTTTTACTTTTCAAATGAAAATTTCAAATTCAAGTTTTTTTTAAATAGCTTACCATTTTGATAAATCCAAAGTTTTTCTCTTTGTTTAGGAAAAGTTCTGCTGTTTCTCCAAATTGGCCAAACAATTGCAATATTTCTTCCTCTGTTACATCATTAGTGAGGTTTCCAATGTACAAACGGCTGCGGCCATTGAATTTTACTTCAGTTTGTTCAATAGCAGGTAGATCAATCAAGGGTCCAGATAACTCCTTGAGCTTGTGAGAAAGCATTTGTTCCTAAAAAAAATAAGTTAATTTTAATTCTACTTGGTTTTACATAAGTGCTACAAAAAGAAATGAAAATCAAGCATTTAGAAGGTACCTCTCTCATTGGTTGTTTCATTCCATCTGTATGAGGACCTCTGTTATTCGGCCTCTGCTGATTACGAGCTGGTCCTCCAGCTTTGTTAAGGCCCTGGTTTTGGTTATTTCTTGGTCCAAAGTTACCACCTTGTTTGTTACCAGGACCTCCTTGACTCCAAGTGCCACCCTGCTTATTAGGTCCACCAAAGTTGCCATTCATGTTCTGCAAAATAGTTTACATGGTGAAATTGCTACAATAAACATATTTGGTAAAGCAAATTGAGCTCAGACTATCCTACCACTGGTACATTTTAGTGGTAGACTTCATGGAAAAACTATAAGACATATTAGGTTTAGGTTACAGAATAGTAATTTAATTATAACTAGTTGACCCCAGCGATGTTGTCCTGCTGAGCTATTTTGTGAATCTAAACCATTCTCAAATCCCCTTGAACACACACAAAAAATTTCATCAAAATTGGTCCAGTCATTTAAGAGAAGTTTAGTGACATACACACTTACAGAAGAATTATATATAGAAAGAAAGATATGCTTAAAAATATACCAAAAAATTAGTAATAATACAATGTAGATGACATTTAAAGGTTGAAAATTATAATGTACTACTAACACCAACTATGACTGAAGGTTCCTGCATCTATAAAAGAAAACTTAACAAACACAGAATCCAGAACTGTTTGAGGAATTTATACCAGCTTAAAAAATTTTGCAAGCCATTATAAAGCTATGCTTTTTTGTAATATGATTGTTAGTATTTGTGATACTAACCTTTTGGAATGGTCCTTGATTTTGGTTCTGTTGTCTGTCATTGCCAAAAGCTTTATCAACCTGATCTTGTGGCTTGGGTTGGTTAGTATTAGCAGCTGCTGGAACTTGTTGCTTTGGCTGCTGCGGCTGGTTTGGCTTTGGTTGTGGCTGCTGCTGCTGTTGAGGCTGCGGTTTCTGGGGTTGGGGGGTAGTAGTGACTTTCTGCTGCTGGGGTTGTGGCTGTTGCTGAGGAGGCTTCTGGGGTGTAGTCTCCTTGTCCTTGGGTGGATTTTGCGCTGGTGTTTGTTGTGCAGGCTTATCATTTTGTTGAACTTGCTTGATAGGCTGTACGGGCGTAATAGCAATGAATATTAAATGCAATGATTGCAAATAGAGCTCTCTAAAATAAATAATTTTATAGAATCTGACTCTCGTCAAGAACCAGAGTAAAAAAAATAAAATAAAGAGTATTTCCTCTATACGTATAACCAACGGAGAATCATTCACTCTAAAATTAGCTGTATGCTTACAACGCGAATTTGCCGCCAACAGTGTAATTAAGGAATTTAAGCTGAGGATGTCGTGCCATCCATAGCTTACGATTTTGTTCAGAACATTACAAGGTGTAAAGCCAGTAATTCGCAGATTCATGATACCAATCGAGGGCACCTAACTGTAGTTAAGGCAAACAAGATGGCGACGCTAAGTAGAAGTCCTAATCTTTATACTGATTTAAATACATGCGACACGCCGCCTGGACGTACTCAATATATATAAATAGCAACAGATGTTATATTCAATATAATTAAAATGCAATTTTATTTCAGCGATAACTAACCTCATTTGGTCTCTGACCTCCTTGCTGATTTTGATTTCTAGGATTATGGTCAAAGCGAGAATTACGGAATCCTCCACCGCCTCGGTTTCCTCGCCGTCCGCCCTGCCTTTGGGGTTGCGGCGGGCCGCCAAATCCTCGGTGTCCTCCGTATTGATTCATTTGCATTTGCATTCTAAAAATACAGCAACGTAAAAAGTTAACATTACAATGGCAAATTTGTAGGAAATGACTACATAAATGTAATTTGTGATAATTGATAACTCACCCTTTTCAACTATTTATGAATGTATTGTTACAATTATAAAATAACTGTGAAAATTATTTTGAAACTACTTCGTTCACAGGAACAATCAAGGAACAATCACAAAATGGCCGGCTTGGAAAATGACGCGTCGAAAGATTGACCTAAAAAAAGGAAACGGATGTGATGTAACATGTCGCCAATTCGCCATTTTTAAGAACTTTGTCTATGCTTATTCGCAGAGACAAGACTTTGACACTTAGGTCTTAGCTAATAGCTTGGCCCACACTTTCACTAAGCATGCGTTAGCACTTAGCATTCTATATAGTTTGTGCACTGAGCGTACCGACCAGGTGGTCGGTGTACCAAAACCCTACTCCCGAGGCTCGAGGAACGAGGTGGGTCGTTGTAACGAGTTGCATTGACAAAATTCCCCCCGACGCGATACCTCCCTCAAAGTCTGCTTCAAAAAAAATACAAGTATATAGGAATTTGTAGAGGTATTCTTGCGCTGAGCTCCTAGTCCCTTCATACTGGGCCCGGCATAGTTTTCGCACTTCTCATTTCTGAATAATCAATAGGCCGCAACGGCTGCAGCCTGTGAAGCAAAAAACTCGTGACAGTTTTGACTAGTTTGACAGCTGTCAACGGTCAGTGGAAGAAGAAGAAGTAGAATAACATTATTTTCGGTTTATCGACAGATTTCTACTATTTAAATTTTTACGCCTTTTTATTAATATTTTATACAATATCTTTTTAAAGTTTTTGAACAAATCGATGCTATTAAAACTCATGATAAAATACATATTCGAATAAACTTTAATAGTAAATAAAAAATGGAACCAATTGAAAATCAGGAGGCACTTTTGGTCGTCGATACTAAATTTCCTCTTTTACCATTTGAAAGACAAATATTTGTTGATATTTATGAAAAAGATGCTCTTTTAATTATGGCCAAGTATAAATTTTGCTGTATTATTATTTCGCTTATGTTTTTTGCTATATTATATTATATCATATAGCTAATTTTTGCAAAAGTGAATTCATGAATTCATTATTTTTAAACCAACCGATAGCCAAAAATTGTTAATAATGTTTCAGGGGCCTGAATTATAACATGATTGTTTCAAATCTACTCTGGCTTTATAACAATCCTACAAACTTAGTCATAGTTTTAAATAGCAATGAGCATGAAGAAAAATATTTTTGTGAGAAATTTAAGTTACCAACCCTGCCTAATACTGGGACTGAAAGGTTTGCTTCTTTACAAATATTTTGTTGCATTTTACAACCTATAGGGAGAAATGAGAAATAATTTCAATGTTACATATTTTAACTTTCATTAAGAAATATAAGTTTATTTTAATTTTTTTTTAAATAGATAAAAATAGTTTATTTAATATTTCAGGGCAAAAAGGTATTTAAATGGAGGTGTGTGTTTTGCTTCTACAAGAATTTTTGTAGTAGATTTTCTTAAAGACAGAGTTCCAATATCTCAAATAACTGGAATAATTGTACTAAGGGCTCACACCGTTTTGGAATCATGCCAGGAAGCTTTTGTTTTAAGATTGTACCGACAAAAAAACAAGGTACGTCTCAGAAAAATATTTTGTGTCTCGTTTTACTTCAACTTCTTCTATTTTTTATCATATTGGTTTCAGTAGACTGGATTTATTAAAGCATTTTCTAATTCACCAATTTCTTTTACATTTGGATATCATCAAGTTGAAAAAGTTATGAGGGCACTTTTTATTACTGAGTTATTTCTATGGCCAAGGTAAGACTTCATGTTATGAATATTACTTGTGTAAAAAAATATTATATAGTTGTTGAAGTTCTTACACCATGCAAGTCAAAAGTAGCAACTTTTCAACCAAAATAATTGATTGAATTTGTAAAAATCACCATATTAATAGATTGTTAAAAATTTTTACAGTTTTTCTTAGCTGACATGTGTTTCCATTCAAATAAAACAATGTGTTATCTGATTTTCTGAAAAATGGCACCAAAATGTTGAAATAGCCAACAGGTGTCTTTCATGGTGTTAGAACTTAAATGACAATATGTGATTTTACTTCATGAGTAACTTAAAGAAATGCTATTTATATAATTTTATTATAAATTATAAATTAACAGAAATCTATTAAAAATGTTCATTATATAATCCAAAATATTGTCACCAGATTCCATGGAACTATAATTAAAAGTTTTAAAAGTAGACCTTCTGCAGAAGTAACAGAGATTCACATTCCTCTCAGTACAAACATGGGCATCATACAGACCTGCCTATTGGATATTATGAACTACACTGTGAAACAAGTCAAAAGTATCAATAGGGGGTTGGATATGCAAGTAAGTTGTACATCACAAGCTCATAATAGCTCAATTGCGGATCTAAGAAAGTTGATTGCAGTTGACAGATAAAAATTTACTGGAACTGAAATAATTATTCAATCCAAATTACTTAGGTTGTCAACTAGCTCTATATCAGTTTTTTCGATGGTACATATAGCTGTCTCCTATCTAGTCCACAAGACATGGTAATATTTTGATTGAAATATTACCATAGAAAATTATATGATACTAGTTGACCCCACAGGCGTTGTCCTGCCGAGGTATTTTGTGAATCCAAAACCATTCTCATATCCCCATAAAAAGACACAAAAAATTTCATCAAAACCGGTCCAGTCGTTTAAGAGAAGTTCAGTGACATACACACTCACAGAAGAATCATATATATATAAAGATGAAACCGAAATGTCTGGTATAAAGATCCAATATTTAAACTCAACATTCGGTATAACAATAAAGTAGTGAGCAAATTATGTCGCACCGCAGCGTGTCGGGTCTAAGCGGAAAAATCCGCCTTCATACAAATTGTATGGCTACGAACTGTGCCAGGCCTCCGCGGAGTGGCCTGGCGAGCCTTCAGCAGTACCACCACATTTAGTAGATTTCTACTTTTTGGTACAAATGAATTTACAAATTACGGATTAGTAGGTAGTCCAAAATCTTCTAGTAGATTATAGTAAGTATTGATATAGTGTAAAATATGAAAAATTATAATGAAGACAGTCTATATAAACAATCTATTTTATTTTAGTTTTAATCGCGTAGAAATCATTAATAAATAAAGGATTTTTGGAAGATCCTAAAACAAATGTTAGTAGATTTTAGTAAATACGAGTATAGTAGAATATAGCAACGTTTTTGGTATATCGAGTCACGAGTGATTTGAAAGTGGTCAGACTGACGTACTCAAAATCCGTCAATGCGATGAGACTCGACCCGCCCCGGCACGCTCCGTCAAAGTAAGCACGTACCTTAAACCTTATATCAGGTATAGCATAGCTTGGTTTCCTCTTAATTAATAAACAATAACCTTGGTATACCATACTTGGCAACATATTTTTCATATTATTTTTAGGAGATAACAACAGAAAATTGTATAACCAAAAAGTTTCACAAGATTCTGCAGTCCCAACTGGACTGTGTGTGGCACCAGTTAAGCACCAGGACTAAGGAATACATACAGGACCTCAAAGTTTTGAGGTCTATGATTATGTGAGTTGAAACATTTTTTTTATCTTTTATTTTAGAGGCTTTTAACACTTAGTGTTAATGTTAGCCTCAAACAAACAGTTAATTACATTTATTATAGTAACGCAAATGTTACCATAAGGAATAATAGAATATAATATTATTTTGTGTATTGGTCTGTCTAGGCGGCACAGGATCCTCTGTCCAAAATTTGTGTTTTCCCAAACAAACTGTAGTTGACAATATTTTTAGTCTAAGCCTCTTTTTACATTCACACGCTTGCCGGACGATCGCGAGGCAGTGTTGCGCCCGTGTTAATGCAGAAGCGTATATGGGTACGTAAGCACGGTTGACAGTCGGTCACCGGATCGCCGCCGCGACGCGCCATGTTAAAGCTCCCGTACTCGCTCATACATTATATACCAGGCTCTGCGACCGGATGCATGTACAAAAGAGGCTTAGGGTATATCTTTGATCGGAAACTTCCCTACCTAGTGCAATGTACTTCAAGCTATTTTTTATTTAAATATATACCTTTGTGTCTGAAATCTAAGCTAAGTATATTATATATTAAGTATATCATCTCTTACAGGAATCTAATACACGACGATTCTGTATCATTTTACTCTCTCGTCAGTCAATACAGAACCCCAGAGTATGCGAAGGTTAACTCTGGATGGATACTGCTAGACGCTGCCGAACAATTGTTTCGTACTAGCAAAGCGAGAGTTTTTAGCTCTAAAAATGGTAAGAAAAAGTTAAGTCAGGAAGGTTATTTGTAATCTTACTCCCTTATAAAAACAGTCCCTTTCTGGAATTTTTAAACATCGAGCATATCAAGAACAGCGCACCCCGCCAACTTAACTCACTAGCGTGTAGACGTTTGAGTTTAGTAAAATTCATATTATAATATTTAATTTTACGTCACTTAATACTTACTATTTAATTTTTAGCTGACCCTTTTGTTAACTCGCTACTGTAGTTAATTAAATGTAAACCGGGCCTAAGAGACCTGTGTGTACGTACTCCGATACTTCCGACCAATCAGAGCGCAGTGGCTTTGGGCTGATTTTTTTCTGAACAAAACTAATAACATTTCTACAGTTCACACCAATAACAGTTCACACCACAGAAAGAGGCAGCGAACCTTGATTAGTTAAACATTGCTTAAATATTTTTATGAATAAGGGGGTAATAATTTAATGAAGATTTTGGTATAATCTGGACACACTCTTTAATGTGTAAATTTCGTAAGAGATTATCATTATGTTTTTAATGTGTAAATTTCGCTAAGTATATAAGTTTTTTCTTCAGAATTTGATCCTGAGCCAGCACCAAAATGGAAGTACCTAATAGATTTACTTCTTAACGAAATACCAGAGAAGGCCAAGACCAAAAACAGTGGATCCATCAACAACACCAAAGTGCTAGTTTTATGTCAAGACAACAAGACTTGTTGTCAACTTAATAACTTGTTGACAATGGGCACTAACAAATATCTCTTCTACACAGCATTCAGAAGAGATATATCCATCAATAATGTAGCTCAAAAGTTCTCAAAATTAAAAAATGTAATCAAGAAAGATGAAAAAACGAAAGAAAATGAAAGTAAAATAAATGAATTGGATGAAGATGAAGACTTGGATGATCTAAACAGGACGAATTTTGTGCTGACTTTAACACAAATGGCTCTTGACCCTAAGGTCTCCGATGAAAGTGTATTTGAGCCAATGTCACAGGTACTACTATTTTTTATTAAACAAAAATTTTTAATTGTAGAGAAAATGTGTCTTCAAATTGAAGTGTGTGATATGAATTTTGATTCTAAGTTGTACCAGAGGTTGAATTAGAATCTATATAAAAATGTGCACAGCAGAACCTCTTAATTATTATAAGTAACTAGTTGCCCGCGACTCCGTCGTGATAAATTTTTTTTTGCTACAAATCTCACAAAAACCGAGACCATTCTAACGAATGCAAAACCGTAGAAATCGGTTCATGCGTTCTGGAGTTATATCGTCAGGAACGAAAACCCGACTTATTTTTATATGATAGTTTTAAATTTGCGTCGTGACTCGTGACTCGCTGGTGCTCTGTAGAAAGTAGAAAGGGGGGTGCTGTGACAAAGATTGGGAACCACTGATTCATTAGTATACTACAGCAACTGAAACACACATACGACTAGAAGCAAAATGAATATAGGCAGCTTAATATAATTTCTATCTAATATCGATTGACGCTTCACACCACGTCAGTCTGGCCCCGTGCTATGTACTCGAGGGACTTGCGTTACAGGTACCAGACAACGGAAATATATTTAATAATTTTATACTATATGCATTTTTAAGTTTTTTTTTATTATATGATACACATATTTAATACACATCCAAGAACCAGGAACATTGAAAAACTTTTTACTCCGTCGGCGGGATTCGAACCCGCGACCCCCGGTTTAAGCTACCAACGCGTTTTTCAACCAAGTGAGCCACATAGGTCGTCAAAAGCTTAAACATGGTTCATTCTAAGTGGATTGAAATTCGAATTGTTTTCAGATGGAAAACTTAGATCTAACAGAGTTAGAAAATGAAAAGCCGATCGTCTGCATACAAACGTTCAAGCAAAACGGAAACTATTTCTCACTAGAACAGAATTTGGAGGGTCTAAGGCCAGAGTATATAATAATGTACCACAGTGACATAGCAGCCGTGAGACAGATCGAGCTGTTCCAAAGTCGTAAAAACCCCGACGAACCGGTGACCAGCGTGTACTTCTTAATGTACGACAAAACTGTGGAGGAACAAGCATATTTGACGGCATTGAAACGAGAGAAACAAGCATTTGAACTTCTTATTCAAGCAAAGAGTGTAAGTTTATGTCGTTTGTCCTCGCATCTCAATAATAGTAATATTTACAACTATTCGAGATCTGTTGGCTCATTATCTAAAATTGGAATTATGAAACTTTACGTACTGTATTTGGTCAATACTAAGGCCGGCCGCAAACGCACATTTACCGTATTGTTTTCGGATTCGTTTTCTGCATTCGGACACCAGTAGCTTCACCGAGAGTTTGAAGCAATAGTTTTTGTCAATACTAGTTATCGGCTAAGTGAATTTTTTGTTTGGCATTTTAGTTCCGTAAGTGACCACTAGAGGCGCTGTACAATTTTGCGATGTCGCGCGGTGAAGTATCCGATTAAGAACATGAATGAAAAAATCACGCCACGCGGATGGCCCTCTTAATAATTTTATATAAAAGTTGGTGGGCACCAACCAGTTTTATATAAAATTATTAAGAGGGCCATCCGTGTGGCGTGATTGTTTCATTTAAAATTTGTATATCACTCGGAAACTTTACATTTTCCCGTGATAAAATATATCCTCTATACCTAGACCTAATAGCTATTAAAAAAAAAAAGATTTATTCAAATCCGTCCAGTAGTAGCTGAGATTAGCGCGTACAATCAGATAAATAGGCAGCTTTTTTTGTCGATTTGTTTTATTAGATTGTAAAAAATATTAATTATACAGACACGTCAATTTTACTGATTTATTATATGTATAGATGTTTTTAGGTAATGGTGATACCGTCATATCAAGATGGAAAGACAGATGAATATTTCGATATGAATGTAGAGGAGGTGGATACTAGTGCTGACACACGGAAAGCAGGTTTTTGTTATCTATATATTAATACGCGAGCGGAAAACTTTGTACCCCTTTTTTAAGAAAGACGCGTAAAAGTAAAATCATTAAATTTCTCCTAGTTATCGTTGATAAGGATCAGAAGCGTGGAACGCCAATATTATTTTAAAATATCCTTTAATCTTGCATATTTTGAATAAATAAAACGTTACGCACATTACAATATTTTAACATGTTTACGGTTGAAGTCTGTAATTCTATAAAATAAAATTTAATGGCCTGATTACGAGACCTTTCTGCCAAACTGAAGTCTGTGATTGAATATTTATGGTCAAATCTCGACCACAGAGCGACCATGTAGTTATAATTATTATGTAGTAGATTACAGGCAACATTGCCTGTAATAACACTGTTATCAAGTACTATCGGAGATATTAAATTGCAAGTGAATGTTACTTTAGTAAAAAACGAATGAATCTATAATTAAATACTAATACTAATGAATTTAACGGATAAACGGACGAAGACGATACGAACGGATTTGTATAAGATAAATCCGTTCATTAGTACATCAGTATTTGGTCGGAATAAACAAAAAAAAAAGTGCCATCATTTTAAACGCACAAATTTTTGTCTTGCCGTCGATCACAGGTGGTCAGAACCAAGCGAAAGAAAAGCCTCTAGTGATAGTGGACATGCGCGAGTTCCGCTCCGACCTCCCCGCGCTGCTGCACAAGAAGGGGATCAACATAGAACCTGTTGTCATCACCGTAAGTATTACATACCGTGTGATAATATTCTGCCGTCCTCAAGCTTTAATGCCGTTAGCCAACAACTAGTCGTTTTTGACATTTTGATGCCATCATAATCAGAAGAAAAAGCTCTATCGACGTGTATTGGAAAAATATAGCTTGACATGTTGCCATGGTTACCGGCCGTCAACTACGTCAATCGACGGCGCTAGTATACGCATGACACTAAATTCCAAGATAGGCCGTGCGTTATCTCCTGATGAGAGAAACATAATTTTTAATTTGGCCAACTATTATAAACGAAGAAACGCTATAATGCGCTACGACGTTTTATGCCCCAAAATTAAAATAGACAATTTAGATATTTTTTGGCTCTTTTGGTTGTAACCTAAAATCATCAAGATACGTCCAACGCAATTATATTCATTTCGTGTGAATTCAAAACTCTTTCTTACACGTCCCCCGTTACGCGGTACAGCGTTTGTCGTCCAGCGCTTATAAGCCGCATGCTAAAAAAGTCCTTAATAAATAATTTCTCAGATTGGCGACTACATCCTGACGCCTGACATCTGCGTGGAGCGCAAGTCCATCTCCGACCTGATCGGCTCTCTCAACTCCGGCCGTCTGTTCACGCAGGCCACACACATGTGCCGCGCGTACGCCAGACCCATACTGCTCATAGAGTTCGACCAGAATAAGCCCTTCAACCTGCAGGTAACACAGACATAGTAATATAGATCGAACGCGCCAAACGAGTCAAACGAAACGAATTTATATATTTTTATTTAATTTATATATACGCGAGCGGCAAACTTTATTATAATATTATATTCGGTTTACACGCATATTCTCTATTGGTGAAACTTTAGAGTTTTTATGTGTTACAGTGTAAAGTTAAATGTGAAAGTAGCAAGGGCAAAACTAATAAGCGAATTAAAATACTTGTATTGACAAGCGCCCCAAGTGTCACTGTTTTGCAGGGTAGCCTGGTTGTATCGAGCGACATATCCGGCGTAGAAATCCAAAAGAAACTACAACTGCTTACCATACACTTCCCGCGGCTGAAGCTCGTGTGGTCACCGAGCCCGTACGCCACCGCCGAACTTTTTTATGAACTCAAAGTAAGTTTCATTTTAAGATATCAAAAGTTAAGTAAGCGTTCGGAGACTATAAATGCTAACGTAGTAAGGGGAAGGGATGGTCTTGTACAGGGTGTAACAAAAGCAAAGTGAAAAAGGTGATAATTACTATGAGGTGTGACGTGTATTCCTACTACATTATAGCTTGGCTAACACCCCTCTGTACCGCGCCCTAGGAACGTGGGACAGTGACACGTGGTAAGAATACTACCTCCGTCAGCGTTAACGGCCAACTGACAGAGCAGCGCGGCTGGTAACCATGGTAACACTCCCGCGCCGCGCGCGAGGTAAAGCGCCTGTGGTCAAGCTATAGTATGTGTCCCTTAAGTGAAGTTTACTTTTAAAGCGGAGGCGTCAAGAGCTGACCTTTTGTTGTGATTTGTAAAGATAAACATCATTAATTTGTCCACATAGATTAATCTGTGTTCAATTATATAGTGTTTAACGTTGTAAACTAAAAAAAATCAAAAAAAAGTATAATCAAACGATCCATCGTTAACAAGTAGCATTTTATTAGGACGACTTAACTTTTAAGTATATTATAATAAAATTGTCATATGTATGATACATAATATTGTGATTATATTGAGTTATTTATTCCCAGCAAGGTAGAAAGAACCCAACCGCGGAGGAGGCGATGTCGTTAGGCGGCGACTTCACATCGGACGACATCAACTACGAGCGGTACAACGTCCTCGTACACGACTTCGTTCAGAAACTCCCCGGGGTCACCACTAAGAACATCACTAGGATCATGAATAGAGGCGTCTCGCTGGATCATCTGGTCACGTTGTCCAAGGTTTGTTGGCCTCAAACTTTCGACGATTTGCGGCGCGTTCTAAGATATTTCTATTGAAGTGAACTGTATGACCGCGATACCATACCATACCACGATACGATGCCGGTTGGGTTTTATTTTGAATGAACGCAGTGTCTCGTTATTATATTAATGTTTAAAAGTACGGGGGACCTAAAATGGTCGTAATAGCAATATTGCAAAGGAGTTGCTCTACAATTCGTTTTAGTACATTTAAAAAAAATCCAATTTGAATTACATCAAAATCAATTTAAATTGATTGTAAAATTACTAGTTATTTACAAGAAAAATGTCAGAATGAATTGTTGTTAGCAATATTGCGAAGTGACCTTTTTAGGGCGGCTGGAAGTCGCCCTGTGGTCGAAATTCGACCATAATTAAATCCATCGTGTAGAGGAACTATAAAAAAATAATCTATTCTCAATTCAATCACTTAAACTCGGCATAATGGTCTCGTTACCAGGCCATTAAATTTAATAATTAAATAAAACACAGACTTCATCCATAAACAAAAGAGTATTTAGCGTACGATTATCGTAACATGTCAAAATATTGTAGTGTTTTATTTACGGAATAAATACCACTAGCTTTATATTCCGTGGTTTTATTTATTAAAAATATGCAAAACTGAAGCATATTTTAAAATAATATTGGTATTCTACGCTCCTCCGCCATATCAACTATAACTAGGTGAAATTTCATGCTCTTACATCTACGCGTCTTTCGTAAAAAGGGTTACAAAGTTTTCCGCTCGCTTATATAGATTTACTCCATGATACTTTGAATCCCACGTTCTGCGTTAAGCTAATTTCTTTTTTCTACGCAATAGAGTAATGGCCATCTACTAGTTTCTAATTATATATATGTACATTTTCTTCTTCTAGGAACAATTAGCAGAAATAATCGAAAATAAGAACGAAGCGGATACTTTATACTCAATATTGCACGTTAAATCCAAGCCCAGCGAGAGCGACAAAAAGGGACAAAAGGGTTTACCCTTCAAAAAGAGAACTGTGGGGCCGCCGTCGAAGAAAACGAAACAATAAGTAGGAAATTATTTTTATTTAGCCATGTACAGTAAGTTATTAAAAATAATCCTGTAAGAAATGGTGTGATAAAAAGTATTTTTTAATGAACATTTGAGTTTGGTTTTTGCAAATTTAAAATATAATTGGTGTCGTGGCTGGCTTGTGCATATTGAAATTTTCATAATTACACCTATACGAATAAGCCGAAATATTTACAAATAAATATAGTTACACTATGTTATAATCACAGGGATCTCTTGAGAAAACGTAGCAAGCAAATCGCTAGGACCAAGGCAACTAGTAGACATACAACAGTAAGGAAACGGCGTCACTGTCGATGCTGGTGATTTTTGTCAGTCAGAGGAACATAGATAACACTCATCAATCTCTTCGTGGATGTTGTTCCATCTAGGGCCTTGTCAACCTGCGAAAGAAATGGATTGATTAAATGGACAAAACACAACGACAGCTTGCATTGTAGCTGTTATGGTGTATATAGAAGTGTTATTTGTAAGGCCTTTACTCTTGCGTCTTAAGACTTTAAGTGAATTTAAATAGTTATATTGGGTAGGTGCTCTAATATAAGAAAAAAAATTATTGGCATAAACAATATCCTTTCAAAAGGGAATAAGCATGATTTTTATTTATTTGTTAAAATGAATCTGTCATTAATGAGAGATGATGTAGTGCAATTACAATTTTGATTTAATTGAAAATAACAAAGTAGCCTTTAATGTCTTGTTTACATGTATTGAGTAGTTAATAAAGTAGTTAACTATATTTTAAGTCCCTTGACTTGTATTTTGCTACTAGATTTTGTGTTAACATGCAATTTTTAACTTAAAATTAAGTTAAAATTTAGATACCTACTTATCTACTTAATACATGTAAACCATTATGTAAGACATTAAGTTGTCAGTTTGAGAGATCCAATATTAACTGTGACTTCAATGTCTATAAGCTGCATACAAAGTTTATATTAAATTAAGTGTTGAGAGAAAAACTTAAATTGCTAATATCTTATTATCAACAGAAACCTGAAATTTTTATCATTCTGTATATCTTTTAGCCCACTATTTTATTAATTTGGATTAAATAAATTTTGTTTTATATGCATATTCCCTTTTATGCTCTAAAGTCCAAAACCAAAATAATTTACCTGAGTCAAGTATTGTTCTCCACCTTCTGGCCCCACTGGCACGATGAGGCGGCCGCCAGGCTTCAACTGATCTACCAACTAAAACATTTGTTACAAATTTGTTAAGTCCACTAATCAGAGGCAAATACTGGATCAATGTCGAACAATTTTTAAATCTTTCACTAGCCCATAAAAAAAAATATAAATCCATAGTCCTTATTATAGTTGTGACTTAACAAGGCACATGATCTTGACAAAGTCATTTTGAAAAAATGTACAAAAACATATCAAAATGTCCAAAAACAGCAACAGAGAACTAGCTAAAATATTGATGCTTGTATTGGTAACAATTGGCTAGTTTTTTAACATCCAAAATGACTTTTTCCTAAAGATATTTTGTAAAAGTTATCTCCTGTCAAGATTTTAACAGTGTTTTATTAAATTGAATATGCAAAAGAATACTTACAGCTTGTGGTAGAGTTGGGGCAGCAGCACCTACATGAATGGCCATATATGGTGCTTCTTCGGGGAAGCCCAGACGTCCATCACCAACTAAAACACAGACACACTGTCTTTATACTTGTTATATAACATCTCTCACAGAAGGTATTTATGTTGTGTTACATGTTTAGCTAATAAACAAGGCATAGTCCATACATCTCTACAAATATTATAAATGTGAAATTGTGTCTGTCTGTTATCTCTTCACACCCAAATTGCTGATCTGATTTTACTAAAATATTGTATGGAAATACTTTGAGTCCCGTAGAAGGATATAGGATGCCTTTTATTCCTGAAAAATGAAAGGTTTCTGTGCAATAAACTAATTTTGATGCAATGGAGTTGCAGGCATCATCTGCTATCAAACTAATTCAAAACACCTAATTTATTTTGCCAAAGGTGCATAATTAACTTACCAACAAGTTTTATTCTCTCTGATGACAATAGTTCTGGGATATCTTGATTAATATTTTTAGTTGCCAGTGTAACCAACTCCGGTATGTGCTCAATGCCAATGACCCGGCCAGCTTGACCCAACATAATTGCCATACATGCTGTCAAATACCCTGACCCCGATCCAACATCTAAAGCTTTCTCGCCAGGGATAAGTTGATCTTTTAACCTCTCTAATGCATGAGCATGCTAAAAAAAATATTAGCACAAATAATTTCTACACAGAATAAATTGTAAAATTTAATATTTTTGTTATCTTACCATATGTGGTGCACTAATGGTAGCATGAAATCCAATAGATTGGGGAGAGTCCTGGTACGGAGCATACGGACAGTAATGTTTTCTATCAACTGCATTCATTGCATTGGCTACTGTATCCGATTTAATAATACCATTAGCTATAATATAAAAAAACAAAACGAGATTTAAAAGGTTTTCTACCTTTAGCTAAAATGTAAAAAAACAAAACGAGATTTCTAAGGTTTTCTACCATTAGCCATAATGTAAAAAAAAACAAAACGAGATTTATAAGGTTTTGTACCGTGCATCTGTGCAAATTATTTAGATTTTGATCAATAATGTGCTATGATTTATAATGAGTAAAAAATTAAATAAAAAAATATCTTATTTAAAACAAAAACAGCAATTACCTCTAAGATTACGGACCAAGTCCGCGTTGTTTATTCCATGACTTCTCCAAGCCATATTTATAGAAAGTAAAATAATAAGAATTATAAAAAGATTTGACCATAGAAAAACGTATTTTTTCAAGTAAATTAACATGAAATTAAGAATTTTTTGATGTTGTTATGGTTGCAATTTTGACAATTTGTCAAAAACGGCGTATCAACTGTCAGCTGTATAGTTTTTTTTGCCATGCAATAATAGGGTAGAAGGAATTTTTTGTGAATCTTCTTGAGCGTCTTAAATACAATAAAGATACTTAAAAAACTTGATCTAAAAAAAAGTTTAAAAAAATAAAAAAGCAGGGTTGCCACTTTGTGAAAAATTCCCTAGAATGCGGGGAATAGAGATTATATATTATAGTTATTCTGGAAACTGGACTACCGCGACCGCACTAGTGGCGTGTCGAATTGTTAAAAATGTAGATCCGCGGATACGGATATATGAAGTCAAGAGTCAGCGAATACGGATATGGACACGGATCTTCATTTTCTTACTTAGTTAGCGTCAGCGGGATAAAGATATTTTTTATGGTATCTTTGAGTTAAGTACTAATAAGTAATACGTGTCCTGTTTTGGTGTCTGTGACTATGTGAAAATGCATTTTTTAAATGTTTACTTATTAAATAAAACTTAAAAACTAATACAAAATTATCTCGCTAAAGTCTAAACCGTCATACGTCATCACGTTTATCGTGTGCGAACCGTAATTTTTGTCCAGACAATTTTTTTTTCTATTTTCTTCCACGGGGTTCAACGCATTTCTATACCATATTTTAGCCAAATTGGTTCAATCGTTGAGTCGTAAAGAGATAAAGGATAGATACACTTTTTTTTTTTTTTAATATTAGTATGAAACTAAGGAACTATGAATAACTATACCAATAGTTACTGCTATAAATACATGCAATGCTAGGGGTGAGTGGCACCAACTTACTTTAATTACAACAAAATGTTAATTCAACTGTTAAGTCTCTGTTTAAACTTTAAAAAATTAACGAAATAACAACTTTACTTGAATATGCAACCAGTGGTGAAAAAGATACCATGTTTAACTATAATAGCACCCAGTCGAGTCGAGACCCAATCAATGGTTAAAACGACGTCATTTTTAACAACAACCGTAACTGGCCAATTTTGGACGGTTATCGTTAAGGTAACCTTAAAAAATATTTCAAACAATATCCGCAAAGAAAGCATCTATAGCCGTAACCAGACGAACTGTCAATATAATAACATGATACAGCGTGTTTATCACATTTCTATGAACGGTAATTCTCCCGTCATAACAAGCACAGCTACACTCTACAAGTATTCTATTATCAATATTTAAAAGACGACGAAAGCGGAAAAAGTCGATATACAGGTATATTTATGTCTTTACGTGCTGTATTTCATAATGAATCAGCCTACTGCTTAGAAATCGTTTTGTTAATATTTTTCCATTGTGAATAGGGCAATTCAGCCTTGTGAAAACAAGGCTGAATTGCTCTATCAAATAATAAGGTAATGAAAAACCTGCCATATATCGTAAAATCTGAAAAAAATCATCATGGAATGCCGTATATTACGGTAATTGCCATTTGCCGTATCAATCGCAACACTGATTCGTTGATACATATCCGGCAGCGCAAGTGGCAGGCGGCAGCGGCCGCGGTTCTCAGATCTCGGCACTCGGCAGTGGCCAGTGACCACAGATTAATATAGTAACAAGCTACCACTTACCAGTGACTGGTTTGGTTTTATATTTATGTTAGGGTAATTTTTTAAGAAATATTAACGAATGGCAACCCCAGGTAAATGAGCCTTATTTTTGTTTTTATTTGACAGCGAAGTTTTAGTAGTACCTTTTATTTATGGAGAAGTCGAATTAAAAACGTATAAGTATTTGGTTGTATAGTTTTCTTTACAATTCATAATATTATTTTCACCAACTAATCCCCATACATTTAGTAATCACCATGGTTTGTGATGGTCCGGACCCACCTGACAATTCCCCACACGATATTATTCCACCATCACGACATGAATTGATGGTAAACGGACACCAAGAAGACAGTGATGAAGAACAAAATGACCATTTCGGCTACGAGCCCTTACCCCAGGGCCCGGAGTCAGCTCCTGCTTTAATGTTGAGTGAGGAGGACAATGAAGTAAGATCTACTATATTAATTGTTAATTTTGTATTCCATCAAATCAATGTAAAGAAAAAAACACGCTAAGTGACTAAAAAAACGGGGTTCTTTTTTAAACATTAGAATGTTTCAGTCGGATTTCGCGCAACAGGCCCCTCCAAGTGATGTTCCTCAGATAGAGCCCATGGATTCAGTAATCACCCGAGAAGTATGGAACTCTCCTCGGATAAATGACCCTATAGAAATGAATACGGAACGCGCTCAAGAGGTATGCATACTAAAATCAGGTTAAAGAAAAGAAAGAGATAGATAAACTTATCTATGAAACTTTAAGAACATTTATTTTAACAGTAAAAATGCTTGTGTAAAAATTGGTTGTATTTATTTACAGGTTATGTCTATAATGGCAAACATTGCCCTCCCTCAAGAGTCAATACCGGAATGGGCACAGAGTATAACAGAAGAACAATGGAAGCAAACTCTCAATGATAGGATAGAGAAGATGAGAAGTAATAGATAGATGTTTGTAAGTCACATCCAAAATGTATTATTATTTCTATCCATGTGTAGTTTATGAATAGTTAGTGTACCTTCACATTAGGTTGGTCGGACAGCTATTGTGCCTCTGGTGTACTAGTGACAACTGAATGTGAAAACACCAATATAATACAGCACAAAAAAAGCAACAGGTTAAAAAAAACTATGTATAAAATATGGTTGCTATAAAGTAATGTAAAGAGATATATTTATTATTTACAGATTATTTGGGTATAAAGCTGGGGCTGCATTACTAAAACCAAAAAGATTTAAACTGTTGAATATAGAACTACTTTCTCTCCAAATACATATGTAGAAACACTTCTACTTTTAAATTGAAGTCAATGAAAATAGAAATTAACCAGAGTAACTAATTTAAAAGTTAAAGCGCAAGTTCTATTTACATTGACAGTTTACTTTTTGTACAATACATACAATACAATCCATAAACTATGTATAATATGTAATACAAATCAATTGGTATATGATAGTCTTATTTTTACGTCTTATATAAAAGTTTTAGCTGATATTTACTTATCTTTTCTCACAAAATAGAATTTAATCATATTTTACTTTATTACTACCACAGCAAACAGAACTAGTCTACTCTGTTACTACCTTAAGGCTACATTCATATCAAACATATTGTCAGTCACTGAGTGTAATCAAGCTGACTGGGTCAACACTCTTACACTATAATGAATTGCTTATTAAGTAAAGAAAAAATGTATATGTATGGAAATAAAATATGTGATCCTCCTTTACTTTAGGAGACTGACAGTTAATTTGGTGTGAAGACAGAAGGGGCTAAGAAATTTATGGGCCTGTTTCACCACATTTTGATAAGTGTCAGATAGGCTATCTACAATTTATATGACAGATGCTATACTTCATATACTTCAACATGTTAAAAAATAAGCATATAAATTACTTATTAGGAAATGCAAAAACAGGCCCTAACTCCTGAGTGACAAAAATAAAGGCCTGTCCTATTATGTATTTTGTATTATTGTTAATATGATACTAATTTTAAGTGGTTGGATCATTTATTATAGCACTAAATGTGACAAGTTTGGTATTTTCATTTCTTATGAATATGTAGAATGGTGAGTCGGCATAGAATAGTTCTGCTGTTTTTGCTAAGACACCAGCTGTGGCTGCTACTGCCTCTGTCCCATACTCTGAAAATTTTATTATACTGCTCAAGCCTTGAAAGTTTTCTTAAAAGTAAATACAAGATCGACTTGGCGCGTGCACCATACCATAGCCCTAGACTTTAAAGTTAACATAAATGGAACTCACCATTAATATTCATTCTCACATCATGTATTATAGAGTCTATGTGGACGTCTGGATTTGGAAGACTGTTGATTATCCTGTTCAAGCCTACGTCGTCATCATCATGTATCCGCGCCAGTATTTCGTTCTCTGTCTTGTTAACGACCGTATTGGTGTCTATCATGAGCGCAAAATTCGCTAGTTTCGGTCTAAAAATCGTTTCAATTCCTAGTCGCTTTATTACGCCCTCCAAATTTTGTGACGATTGGAGGTCCATTTTCGGAAATCTGACCACAACTTTTTGTACCTTCATTTCGTCAATCAATTTATCGATTTGTTCAAAGTCTAGTCTGTTCAGTAAATCCTTTAGACTCGTGTCTTTTGGATACTTCGGTTTTAAAGCGTATAATGTCGTGACGCTATCGTTGTACGGTAAAGATATCATCTGTAGACCTGAAAAAAAAATTTTAAGAACCTTACGTAATAAAAAAGCATATTAGTCCTTTTAGGCTTTAAACCATAAGTGGCCCGTACTGACAATCGTTTTGCTAATATGGTAATAGTTATAAAAAGCAAATGGTAAGATTGATATAATAATTACCATTTTCGTGTGAGTCGGTATAATTAAATTCTCCCAAGTTTAACATCAGATCAGCCATCACAGCTTGGCCTGGCTTTTTAAACGGCATTCTGTCGAAAAAAATGCGAATAATATTTAAACTGATAGCTAAAATACCTACTACCATCAAAAGAAACCTGATTCTCCAAGAATAACTTTAGGTAGATAACTTAAGTTCTTCTTAGGTAAGTCAAAGACGTTAAACCGTTTTGAAGTGCTTCTGTGGCTTTTTTCCATACAATCGCTGTGCCGCATAAAGTAGTAACGAGTGATGTATGAGCAACCATGAGTGGGGTCTGCTTTCACATGGAGCGGCGACCATGGACAAGCGTGCTACGTCCTGCGATCGTGTGCATGTAAAAAAGCGCTAACACCTAAAGCTTTATTCAAGAGTTTTATTCAAAACTCTTGCAGTGATAGTTAACAACTTTATGAGCGTTACTTTAACGCTAAGGCCGTTTGCCTACCAACACCGTCAATTGAGAACGAGAATATTGCTGTCTGATAAAATGCAATTTTATGACATAGGCTAAAGGTTTTCTTTTTTCTCTGTGCCTTTACGCCTTGCCTGACGGCAACGACATTGACGACAGAGTAATGTCGCTAAACATAAAAAATATATATATCCACAACCGAACATATAACCTCCTCGTTTTTAGAAGACGGTTAAAAAATGAAACTTATAGCCTGGACATAAGGTTGCATCTTATTGGGCCGAAATAATCTCGTTCTCGGTTGACGGTGTTGGTGGACAAACGGCGTACGACTTACTTTTTCGTAAATTCCGGTATAAAAGGCGTTTTCCACTGGCTGGCAAAGTACAGGGCACTCAACAGAACTGCTTTTGTGTCAGCTGGAAGAGGCTCCTTGAGAAATTCACTGATCTTATCCATCGTGTGTTCGCTTACCCATCTGTAAGTAAAGGGCGTGTTCAATTCGTTGGTAATGAATAATAAGTACTAAAAGGTCTTATCTAAACCTAACCGTACCGATAGCGTTAACGAATACTACTATAGCTAGGCTATCCGCACTTAGCCGGCCACATTTTATAATGGCTAAACTTTTATAAAGAGTTTTTTCAAAATTTTTTAACTCTGAAACCGGAAATAATTTCGTTTAAAAGGTTCAAGGAAGAATGCATTTATATTTTGATTTAGGTAGCATAATAAACAAATAGGTTGCATCATGTATGGCAATTTTAGTTATTGAGGGACGAGAAATGCATAAACAGCATTCGTAAAGGCCTAAGGCCATTTAGAGCCTAAGCCGTTAAAAACTTAATCTCCGTTACGCCAAAATTCGTTTATCGCGCGAGAGCCGGAACCGTACATTTTTGGGGTAAAAACTATTTTGTGTCCCTTCCCGACACTCAAAGGACCTGTATATACAGTCACACTTTCGTATATATCATATTAATCAGGATAGACTCACTTATTAATGACCGCCTTAGCCGAATTCCTGTCTCCAAAATCGATGTTCAAGGCTTCGCCATCGTATACCCTTCTCAAAAATTCTCTGTAGGCATCGCGTAGTTTAACGTGTGTGTCTATAAGCACTACATCAGCATACAGAGTCTTACTCAAGCCATTTCCGTTCAAGGAGCGCAGTAAATTACCAAATTCTTCATGGTTTTTTAAGTTGCTCCTCACGTCTGTGAAACATAATAGTATAATTATACGTGGCTAACGTATCTTAATAAATGCAGTTTATCCTCATCTTGAACGTAACATCTCATGATTATTTTCTAGCTACAGGAAAAATTCATTTACATGATACTCCAAGGCGACAAGCTTTAAGTTCATATAATATTCTTATGAGTGTAACAATTAGTGGGTGGCTATCTCACATATATATTCAAAACAAGGATGTAATTTTAGGCTAATTGTCACATTACTCGATAATACAGTACATTACAATTATATGACCAAACTAGTTCATTCAGATAACACACTAAAACCAAAGTGCCTAATTAGTAAATAGCAACTGTGTCAATCTTTACAATGACATTGAAAAGCAAGGTACTTAGCTTAATTACCAAGCTACGCCTTCTATTATTACTTAGTAATTACTTCAATCAATAACATGTTTAAATACTATTTAGTTATTATAATGACAATCAATTCTATTTTTGAACTTGTTATTCTTGTCACCTGGCAACACTGAAACCGGGAAATATATAATGATGTATTACCGCGGGAAAATCCAAGCGTGTCTGCCAGCTCGTCATACGACCTTCCCACAGTCCCCAGCAGAGTCATGGCCAGCAGTCCTGTGGATTACTCATTATTGTGAACACTTGAATAACGCACGGAAATTACAAGTACCCAGTAAGGAAACAAGACAAAGCTCTTTAAGTAGAAAAAGTAATAGTAAGTATAGACAAGGATGTTATATTTGTACTCTGTCTCGTCAAAATATTATAAGTTATTTCTGTATCTAAATTCAAACAACTTTACAATTACTACAGATAGCACACGATATTAACTAAGGGCCTGATATGTGCTGTTTTAGGCATATCCTTATCTCACAGACAGGTGAGGTATGAAGAAGCGGTGAAACAGGTTATATTAAGGTATAACTTATTAGAGCTAACATGGATCTAATATTTTGAGAATAGATGGAGAAGAGTATACGTAGGTAGGAATAGATAAAAATTTATTTTATGAGTGTATACAAACTTTATTTCTGCTTGTACCTATAATATGCACTGCCCCCTTGGCGCTCGGCGTGTTTATGTATGAGATTGACATTGTGGAACGAAAAGTCACGTGGTCTAGTCGAGTTCAAATATGTCAATCCCATACAAAACAAGCGAAGCGATTATTATTAAACGTTAATCGCTTGCTACTTGTCTAGGGGGGAGGGAGTCCAGGACACTTCCACCTATAGTTCATAGCATATAAGGGCGTATTTATACATCCAGGGTTGACTTTTCTTGGTTTTTGAATCCAACTTACCCGCTATTCCTGTCGGCGAGATGATCACGTTTTTGTCTTCGTCGTCTTTCATCAACTGTGTTATCAGCTTGTGACCGAATCCGTTCACGTAGTTTGCAGTTGTACCAGTTTTCATCTTCGTAAGTTTCTCTGTGATGTTCCTAAAACATTGTACGACGTTTAGGTTGATTTATAGGCAAGCATATGACAATCGTTGATAGAACAAAAAAATGGCAGTTTTTTTTGGGTAAACAGAGTTTGTCTGCTGTAGAAAGCAAGGGCACCTTATCCCATAGTAAAGGGTGGGACGTCCACACGGGCGCCGCGGCACTCCAGAGACGGCTAAGAGCATGGAGTGGTCAGCCCTAGTCTGGGTTTCATTGCACACGGACGCTACACGAGCTAAAACCACCCCTGGTATAAGGAAACGTACACACATTTGCCACAAATCACAATTACTATTAAAAGCGTGTCGGATTCAATATTATCTATGTCATTTCTCTCGTTTCTTTTACTATGATACTAGTTGACCCCGCAGACGTTGTCCTGCCGAGCTATTTTGTGAATTTAAACCATTCTCAGATCCCCTTGAACACACACAAAAAATTTCATCAAAATTGGTCCAGTCCTTTAAAAGAAGTTCAGTGACATACACACTCACAGAAGAATTATATATATTAGGATTGAAGAATAAGAAGTGCCAATTTTTTTATCCATTTCCTACTAACTACAATTTAATGAAATGTTGGCTATGATTATGAAGTCTAATTATTATTATAACCATTAAGTTAAAGTTGGCTATGAATTAATTAACTCTAATACTGATTATCAATAGGGGCAGATACAAAGTAAACAACTGGTATTCTGTAGGTATTGATTGAAACGTCGATAGAGCTACTGGCATTGTTAATGAGAGTTGAAGCTTGGATGTAGATTGCTTTCTCACCCTCAGGCGAGCTGCTGTAATAGGCGGTGTTGCCAATAGGGAAGATGCGTGTAAAACAAAATTCATTGAATATTATTATCGTGGGCTTAAAGATATACCGAACTAGTTGTTGCCCGCGACTCCGGCCGTGTTATAACTCTCCTCTTGAAATTTTTCCTAATTTTTTTTTTGCTACAGACCTTACGGAACCCGAGACCTTTCCAACGAATGCAAAACCGTAGAAATCGGTTCATGCGCTCTGGAGTTATATGGTCAGGAATCAGGAAGGAAAACCCTACTTATTTTTATATGATTGACGTCCGCGACTCCGTCGTGGTAACAAAGATGAGAATTGTTATTTTCTATAACAAAATTAAATACTTATCACACCTAGTGACCTCTTAACAGAACCGCAATAAACTTTTTAAACTCTAATATATGAGAAATTAATCGAGCAGAGTACAATGAGTAGCTGTCAAGCGCCGTTGTAGTGCATGCCAAGTATCAGAGATGTCACTGTATGAGTAAAATTATTTTCCCTGTTTTTCTGCATTTGTCCTGAAAATTTTCCGGAATTTTCTTTGCTTTCTCAGACAATTTCAGCAACTTTTGATTTCGAATCCAGCAAGTCACACTTCCAGGAGCAGGCAACACTTGTTAAATACAATAGACGCGGATAGTACGGATTCCATCCCGAACTTTATGCTCAGAAACGATGTATCTTTGGTTTCACTAAGTTCATTTGTTTGAAGTTAAATTCTTATTAACTTGCTGAGATGTTTTGACCACTATGTTACTTACTATGTTAACACAGAGATTCGTTATCCTTTAAGCCCTATTATGAGTTTGTCTGTAGCATGATAGCTCCCGAGCGAAGGTATCATTTTAAAATATTTTTTTACTAAAGGGTAGTTACATGAAGTCTCTTAGACAAATTAAATAATTTAAATCGTTTTATAAGCTTTAGAGAAGTAAAAGTGGTGAAGAATCACATATTGTATTTAAAGTATGCTTTTTTTTTTATTAAAAAATAGGGACATCTATAGGTTTTTCGCCCATATCCTTTGTTTTTAATCGTTATGTTAGGTTTTTTGTACCTAGGATCTCATCCAAACTTCTTATTTAACTTATAAAACATTATTGTTAATGTCAGTCCATCACGCTTCGGGCTTTTATGTATATAATAATTGAGTATATATAATATAAAGTATGCTTTATGATAGGAGTTTTTTATATATACTTAAAGTGATAAGAATCGTCCTGCTCAAGCATCATGACGACTAGTTATTTAATTTACTATTAGATTAATTCAAGTTGTGCTTTACAACTGCAGGCAGTAATGAACCAAATATTGCGTATATAAGCCCTTATATTTACTGAGTGATCGGCAACATGTTATCTTCGTCACTTCAGGCTCAGCCACCTTCTCAATCATTGTCAGAAATACTCGCCCTTCGGATATCGGGTGTATGCTGTCTTACACACACATAGACGAGAAAATTTTGTTTATAGGTATTAGGTATACCATTTAAAAATAGTTACAGCTGCAAATTGAGTTTATTCTATGTTTATTATTATATATCTTGTTTACACGTGTTAAGTAGTTACACGTATTTAGTAAACCAGACATTAGGGAATTAAGATGTACCTGGCTCTATTTCTACTTTACCTATTTTGTCTCTTTGCTGTTCATATTTTTCTTGTACCTTGCTGTCCCATTTTCAACACAGATTTAAGAAATAGAGAGATCAAGAACCGGTGCTGGTCTCCGAGGAATTCAATAACAATCTTAAATCAAAAGCGCCAATACTTTTTGTTTGGTCGCCAGCAATTATAAGATTTCCACGGTATAGACTTGTTCTGCGGGTACGTCTAAGAATGTCGCCATACGGGACCAGGGGTCTGATTCTCGTCCTTCGAATGTCGTTAAATCGTAGGCCATCTCGATCGCGTACACACGTCCTGTCTTACGCGCAAGTGAAGAGGCAATCGAGACTTGAAAATCAGGTCCTGTGCCTCCATAAATATGGACTTGCTGATTAAAACCCACTCTTCAAGGGTTTTTGTCCCGTACATTCAAGTGTTTGAGCTTTTTCAAGTCAATAACCTACTCACATACTGATTTATTGAGCGAAGGAGGATATAGCCTCAACCAAGTGAGGAAAATCAAAACAGGGAGACTAAATCTTTATTAAATATATTTACCTACTCAATTTATATGGGGTCTTGACAGGATTATAACCTTTTAGTGACGATGTTTTTGAATTATAATTATTTCTATAGAGCTTACATCGAGTTCTATAGAAGTGAAATATGGCGGCTTCCGTATCGTTGACAAATAATTCTCTTTTACAATAAATTTTTTTTTCAATCATTATCAATAACAAATTTCAAATTAATCTCCTCTTTTTTAGTTGTTTAAAAATTGTATTATAGTAAACATACCAAAAGCTATACAAATATATATAATAAACAGAGGAATTGTTCGAAATCATTCCACCTGCAACTTTTCGCCATGGACCTTCGCGGAAAATTTACCACCAATAGCGTCTTGATGAATGGCAGTTTTCCACAGTACGATTTTCGCGGAACTTTCTGCCTCGCACAGTAAAACTTTGCAATGAACTATCACCAGCAGTATTTTCGGACCGATACGACCTACAAACCTTCAAGAAAAGAGCGTATTCCCACTTAAAAGGCCGGCAACGCACCTGCAACCTTGATTTTGCGAGTGCCTATTGGCGGCAGTAGTTGTTTCCCATCAGGTAACCCGTTTACTCATTTGCCCCCTTATTTTTATAAAAAAAAAAACTAAAAACCTAGATGGCTATTATTTTTAAACTGTTGCTGATGCTGACCCTTATAGAGGCTGGTACCAATCTAAATAACTAAATACTAACGTGTTTCTGTACTCACTACATCTAAAACGGAGACTATCAAAGGTATGTTAAGTTGAGTGCACATGAGAAACGTTGGAACTATCCAATGCTGACACAGCTAACGAACGTACTATATTTTATCGTTGGACGTCGATAGCAAATAGATACAAGCTAGCTTGCTGATTGAATAAATGAACGTATAAAAGCTAGAGCCAATAGGACTTCAGTAAATATTTTTCTGCCTTTTTTTATGTTCTCTACTTAAACAAAGGCAATTAAACGAAAAATTCTTCTAATGATTGTAATTTGTATCTAACGTAAAAAAAAACACCTAAAACGCTATCAGAAAAAGTATAATTTAGTTATGGTACTTCGGCACATAAAGAAGAAGAGAAAAGATATTTGAAACTTTTTTTAAGAATATATAGATAGCAACAATTTTTTCAAATTCCAAAAACTTTTATAACTATGGTCGCTAGTCTTTCGTATTGCTGCTAGGAGTTCTAGGACAACTTTGTGAAGTTGTTACAAAAATTTCGTACCAGTTATAACAATAGTATAGTTGTCCAACAATTTCACCACAAGAGGACTCTATATCAATCATTGTCTCGTTGCCGGAACACTCGGGTCAGTGACACGGCTTTTACTTTTCACGATAACGCACAATACGTCCTCTAACTCTATGGAGTGTTCTCCACACTTTTATACACCGTTAGCCATAGACATATACTGTGTATAAGTAAATAAGTGTATAGGTAGACATAGTATGTGTATATTTTTTGGAATGTAAGTAGTGGCAAAAAATTACTACGAAGAAGAATTATCAAATCAAACCAAGTAGAATTAGCCACAAAAAAATTACAATTCATTTCGACGAAAGCATAGCAGGTATGCTAAAAAATTTTGTGGCTTTCTTGAAAAGTATATTTTATGATTTCCTCAAAAACAATGACTTAAAGATAGATTATATCTGAATTCCGAAAATATCTTTTACTTCTAACCATTCAATCGAATTAACTCAAAACAACACACTAAGGGCCTGTTTCACCGCTTACAAATAGTCTATCCACAACTTTTTTGACAGATGTTGTATGGAGAATTTGTCAAAAAGGTTGTGGATAGGCTAACAGAAATTTTAACAGTAAGCGGTGAAACAGGCCTTTAGGTAGTCACGTGAGCCTCTTTTTGTACGCGCTAATCTCCGGAACCACTAGACGAATTTAAATATTTTTTTTTGTTGTATATCTATGAAGTCACATAAAATATATTTTTGTGCGTGGAAAATACGGTTCCCGCATAATTACCAATTTCCGCGCAACGGAGTCTGGTCAAAAATAAAGTTACCAAAACGATAAATAAAACATCTTTCCAAAAGTTGAGTCTTTCGAGTTGGGTTTCCAAAGTGAATATGCTGTAGCGAAATACAGAGCATATACCCAGTTCTAATGTGCGAAGTGATCACAATAAGCTCGTCGAACTGATAGTTAGGCCGATCAGAGAGAATAATTTAGCACCACTAATGGATTCACTATGGAGTTACCTACTTATGAGATTACCGCCTCATACGATATACGACAATTATACGACCAATTTAATACACATATTGAACCATTACATTTAAGGTATCGATTACTGACGAACACAGGACATGAAAGCTGTAATTGTAAATAATACTAGACTAAAAGAGAGCTAAAGATGAGAATCTAAAAAGGCAAAAATAGCAATATAGTAAAGGAATTGCTCTTAAAATCGTGGTATGCATAAAAATGTAAATTTTAATAAAATAGTAATTATAAAAAACACCACATATTACTTTATAACATTATACGAGTTGTAGTTGACCCCGCAGACGTTGTCCTGCCGAGCTATTTCGTGAATCTAAACCATTCTCAGATCCCCTTGAACACACACAAAAAAAATAATCAAATCAAATTAGCAGTTAGCTAAGCTATTCAGCATAATTAGAAGGGCTGATCGCACACGTGATTTCGACTAAAATAATTAAAATAAAATGTAATTATATGAACAAGAAAATTAGCAACAAACGCAGCAGATTTGCTTTGTATCAGTGTATTTCTGCATCCGCCGCCATCATCGGGGGAAGGTGGCCGAGGTATGTCGGACTCCCATCGGCTCAGAGCACCGGGAGTTTACCGACTAAAACCCCCCCATGCCCTTCTTCTCTACTATTGGGGCAGTCCTTGCGCCTACCTGCGCCAAGAGGCTCCCCTCCATCTCGAGGCCCATCATAAAGACTTCACATCAAGAAAAATAACAATGTTTTCTCTACCTTAACGTAAGTCTCCCGTTATAACATATACCGTAGAATAAATTAGATCCCAATCGTAAATTATAAAGTGGTTAACGATTTATATGCAAAATAGTTTACTTATGAGTTATGACAAATATATAATTAGCACAGGGCATACAGAAACCGGTCTGGCCGGAAGCCAGCCTTTCTCTCGAAAGTGAAATATCGTATGAGGTATGTTGCAATATCTTAGTGATTAGTAAAACTCATTGTTCATTGTCGAATATCAAGTACGTACGTTACATTCTAGTGTGAAGGTTTATATTTGAAAGGTTCTTGCCGTTTGCAAGTGTTTCAATGGTATAATGCTATCAAATATTTAGATCTTCGTTCCAATAAAAAATGCAGTGGATAGCTACCAAGTCCCATTAATTAGGTATAGATATATAATATTATTTTTAAGCACACTTTGCACCCCCCCAGATAAGTGTCAAGCGAGTATCGTTTACTATAATTGTTTGGCGTGTGGTTGTATGGGATTGGGATTGACATAAACGAACGAAAAGTCTAGTCGAGTTCCAATATGTCAATCCCATATAAAACAAGCGAAGAGATTATCGTAAACGTATTATCGAGCGATTACGCTCTCCACTTGTCTAGGAGGGTAGGTCCGATATAATGATAGGAAATAGACGATTATGTATAATTATAAAATTTCACATTTGTACCATGTAATTAATTATTTTAGTCAGAGATGAGGATCAATAAGACTTTACGTAACATTATCGGTCCATTCGAGAAAAAACAAAAATTTTAAAAATATTATGTCTTCCGAAATAGAAGAGATTAAACCCGAAACTAACCATATATTTTTACTATTTATATCAATCTAGTATTTGCATATCCTTTGTTGCCGGAAGCCTTCGTCACTTCGCGACCGAATGAGTCAGGGGTCATCGAACCTGGCAAGTATATCTAAGACACAATAGATGTAACGACACAGTAAGCCGACTTCAAACAAACTGATAAATTTAATTGGTGCGGGTAACTACTGCAGCTACGGTTATAATGGGCTGTTAGCATGCTATGAGCTGAGCTAAGCAGAGCCACAGCGCGCAGACTGATGACATTTGTATGTCATATCGGCCTGCGCGAAATTGCGCTTGAAATTTTTGTCAAAGATATAAAGTCGAAAACACTTTTAAAGGTTCACACCGCAACGTGACGCGACGATGGGCGTAGATGCATTTCTAAATTATATATGCAATTGTGGGATTTCAATGTCACTTGTAAGAGGTCTCACGAAATTGAAATCTCTAAATTCGATATAAATTTTGAATTGTATTAACGTATATCGTCGTGTCTCGTTGCGGTGTGAATTACTACATTACATTAACTTGACTTACTGTTTCGTTCTGTCTAATGTGATATCTAGGCAACCGTGTTGCAACCTACGTATTCAAATACGCCAATAACTTTTCTATTGAAACTAAATCGTCTAGTCACGACGCAGATTTGATACGTGGTTATGTCATTATGTGTATCATTTGAAGATTGTTATCTTGGAAAGACAGAGATGGAGATATGAAGGGGAAAGAGAAAAACTGTTGCCTATTTTAAATCGAATAAACGAGCAGTTCTAATTTTTAACCCGTATAATATAATAAATGGAAAATTATGTTTTTTTTGTCCTTCCCTTATGCCCTAACGAAGCAACTAATCGATTTGTTTTTTTTGCAACAACATAGTTGATAGGATGATGAATAACGTGTTCCAAAAATATTTATATTTTTACGTGATTTTCGAATTCCACGTGAGTGAAGTTGCGGGAAAAAGCTACTGTATTCTAAAGTCAGGATTAAATGCATAAGTTTTAAATCTAGGCCGTGGTTAACGTAACATTCCACTATACAATAAATATAATTTCAGTATTCATTAATTCATTAATATTCAAAGGAGCCTTTGGCAGTTATTAATCTATAGACGAATAAACCTCAATATTAATACTATTGTTGGAAATTTCAATTAACCATTGAGTGAGATCAATCGAGAACGTAACTAACATCAAGAAAGTTCGACGGAGCCTAAAGGCATGAAACGAGTAAGTACTTTGCCACGCAGTACGAATCCCACAAAAGGGCCGTTTAAGGGCATTCGGACTTCGAGTTCTTTGTGGTCAGTCGTTTTTCAAACTTCAACTTAAAGGTGTAAGTAGTAAAATATGTAGCAATAACTAGCTAGTTGTAGTAATAAAACAACTAGAAATTACATTAGAATAACAAATTGTTAATAATATCTATGAAAAGATGCGAAGAGGGTTGTAACAAAACCCTCTAAAGGTATATTTCGACAACTAACATTAACGCGCAGAAAAGAATTCGCGTATATTTTTTATACAAAATATAAATATACATTTTAGTAATCACAAAAAAGATTTCTCTACAATCAAAATGCATAACTTAGGTAAAGACTACGGATTACTACAGGGTTTTCGGCCAATCTAGGTTAAGAAAATGACCATTTTTTGACAGAGGGTTACTACAACTCTCTATTAAAAATTTGTAGTTTTCTGAATAAACCATAATTGACAAGCAAAAACAAAGTGACAATTCAACACACGATTCAATCGCGGTTTGTATATAAAAGTATTCTGACAGGGTTAAGGACTGCTACCGCCTAGGATCGAAAGCACTATAGAACCTCGAGTTCTATAGTTCTATAGAGCGCAAAAGAAATTCAGAGAAACTATTAAAGCGATCGTTAACCGTCGTGTAAACGATCAATTAGGCGAACACGTAGGTAACTGTACAGATAGTAAACAAAATTAATGGGAAAAGGAATTGTTGTTATTATGCTTTCGCCCAATCTAAGCAGTAGCGGTCATTGACCCTCTGTGAAATAAAATGTCATTTCTATACAAACCGTGATTGTCTACAACAAAGTGACACAACACTTTGTTGTCAATCGCGGTTTTGTATAGACCGCGATTGAGATTACATTTTTTTAATAATCGTAGCGGTCATTAACAGAGAGTTAATGACCGCTACGATTATAACGCTAGATTGGACGGATGCATAATAATTAATTCTTACAACAAACACATAGTGATAATAGTATTGCAAACAAGCTATATGTCCAAAAACAGAAAACCCGATTTGCAGGAACCATTGCAATTTAAACATCAAATTATGTATATTTCTAGAATGGCTATTTAAAATCCTTCATTTTGATAAACCTCGGCCTAAATGGGCGGAAAAAATTTAGAACCTCACAATTTTGACTGCAAAATCCGAAATTTTGATTTTTTTATGTACGCAGTGTCACTTGCGCTATCGTTATCATTATCATACGTTAAAATCCATCAAGCTTTTTAGGCAGCAGAGCGTGCTAAACATACATACATACACCTTACATACTTTCAAACAACATATCACTCCTTCTGGCGCAGTCTTCTAAAAAATATTATACAATAAGATCGACTTTATTGACTTTATTCGTGTACAAAATATACAAGTTTACTTTTCCACGGCTTTATGGAAGTAGAAAAATTTTTACAACCATACTTTAATTTCTTAAAAAATATTATGTGAAAGCCCTCTAAAGCACCTGCTTTCTTATCATATAGATGAATATAATATATACCGATTTTTATTTATATTTAAAACATTTTTGCAAATTATAACACAAGACACATATTAGCACATATATATTTGCTGAACTGGACAAAATGTTGCCCGATTCAAAAACGACTTCAAAGATTTTTTTCTCTGACTATACCGAGTATGAGAACTGGCCGGTTTGATAAACAAAGGCGTCTCTGTAATTCGATAGACGTAATTAGGATTCTCTGCGGCGAACGGTGAGCAAACGGAACACGTGTCGGTTCATCTAGATTTGTATAGTGTGTGTATGTGTTTATGTGTGGTAGTACCTCGTTAGGAACCATCCATAAAGGGGTAACGAAGTGTGACCCCCCTTGTGACAGGGGGTTGGGGTCTAAAAATCATGACATTTATATGACGAACATAATGGATGCATACTTCGATTAAATATTATAAAGATTTACAGTTGCCGTCTAAAAAGTGGTACCGGCAAAACCGCGCTTAAGCGCTATTCTGCTCCTAGTCGCTTTGAGACCGCGATTTTAACTTTTGTACGAATGTGAGCTTATACTCTAATGTGTTAAAGCTCACAATAAGTGAGTTAAAGCACACAAAAATAAAACTTAACCTAATGGTTAAGTTTTATTTTTAAATACACTTGACTTTGACTTAAGCTGTTTTGTGTCATATAGTCTTATTATAATTTGAATGTTATGTCTAAGTGCAATAATTATATTGAAAGTATTCTTTATAAGAAACACAATACAAAATATTCGGGAACGTTTAAAAGGAAATAGTTTGCAAATAGAATCACCAACAGAAAATGTTGTTACGAAACGAAAAAATAAGTTCTCTCGTCCAGTAAAAGCCTAAGGCTCTTAGTTTCAGATTGCGCGGGAAATCCACACGAAATCCATTAGGCGTTTTATGGCCTGAACCCGAATTATAGTATCTGTAAATGTAATAGGGGTAATACGAATTCATTAGCTTACACACGACAAAAAGGGTATAGTTGTGTTTCATGCGAATAAAATTGCGAAATTAAGATACCTGTAGATGCGTATGAAAATCATAAAATACACAGGGACGAAAATTATATTTGAACACGTAAAGGGCCGATATGACTTACAATTTGAAATGTTCGTTATTTCGCAAAAGCTTTCGGAAAAAATGCTAAATTTATCTATTAGCCAGATATAAGAATATGACGAAGACGTCAACTTTCAATGTTTGTTCAATTTTGAACAAAAAAATTAGCAATTTTGCTCTGATGTTATAAAATTATATTTGTTTGCTTCATCTTGAACTTACGATATTTTCTATGACTCCGTACCCAAAGGGTAAAAACGAGACTCTATTACTAAGATTTGGAAGTCTGTCCGTCTATTTGTCTGTCTGTCGATCCGTCCGTTATCGCTAGTAAATAATAACAATAAAAACATTTCCAATTTTGGGTCATACAATGCAATACCATGTGGTAGTTTCTATTAGTATTTATCTCCAAAAGGTAGCATGGCGCAACTTGCAATAACTATGTATGTGGACGTGGGCCCGGCGTGACACATATGGACATAGGCATTTCGTATTATCAAAGCCATTTGCTAGTGTAATTAGAGACATACATCTTTGGAGAACAATGATGATTGCAATATTTTATTGCATCTAATGTTACGATAGCGCATTTTTTGTAGCGATGATACGCGTTTTTTAATTAATTTCATCCCCAAGGGGCCAAATATATAACCTTTTAATAAAGAAAATTATTTTAAACCCGAGCGAAATGCAGGCAAAAGCTAATTAAGAAATAAAGAAAACAATTTCACAAAATGGACTAACAAAAAAGATCACAAAGGACTAATGTTTGCTGTACAATATTCAAAACCAAAAGCTCAATAACTATAAAGTAATGTAATTTTCTATCCATATTAAATATTCAACGGTAGATTAAATTAGCTTAAAATTAGCATCATTAGCAAATGAGTAAAATGCATTTAGGGTTGCTAACTTTACAATTGTTTTCAAATCTCTGCTTTATTTCCTTCTGTTTTTATTTCGTACCTAACTTTGCAGGTACACGCTGTGACTTGGCTATTATGACAAATAAGAAAATACTCGTATACGGCAACATTATGTTAGGGAAAATCGTGAAGTTGGCAGCCCTATGGCAATAGGAAGGTACGGGAAGACTTCGGAAGGGGCCATTAGCATATTGCACTTTGGGTGATGCATGGCCCCGCTCTGTGTGCACTACGTGATATTTCCTCTGGAGCGCTTAATTAGAAACAGTAAATTATAATAATGGCGATGTTGTTATGAAAAGATTGATGGCGTTGTTTACGATAGTAGTAAAAAGCTATGCATGGTCACTGTTCAGGTGTAGGAAAACGGGTAATCAAAAGATATTGAATTAAACAGCAGGAGTAAAGACACAAGAGACAGAACGAACACGTAACCGGACTAAATGCGGATTCGATCAAAGTGGAGTAAAATTTCATCTTCAGGATAACTATTTACTCGTTCTTATTGTAAAAGCAAGCTGGTTTTGCATTTTACCAACCTTAAACCTGAGAGCGAGGTAATTATAACATAATACACGCGAGTATTCATACGGGCTTTTATGACGTAGTGAAGCTGTGCCGAATATTGTTTGACAGCAGGGTTTTAACTGTCAAAGTCAATGTCATTTCATACAAAATAATACCGAGTATAGTATATTCTTCGAGTAACTTGGAAAATCACAAACGATAGTATCCCAAGAATAAATTTCAAGATTTTAACTATTTCAAGCATAGTTACACTCATATAATTATTTGTTTGGTCGAAATTGATATAATTGACGCAATATATCATATCATACGTTTTTGTGCAATTCGAGGAGATTTACATCGGTTGCATGCAAACGTCGTTTTGACAGTTTGCTGTAATGTCAGCATACTGGTTCGATGTGCCTTTTATATGTACAGATCAAACGTACTTCACTTTAAAAAATATTTCACATTGTTGACCGCAATCTGTCGCGCACACTCAGGACGAAAATAGAAAATGACCCGCGATAAAAGTCACAAAAGTAGTTTATTGCATGCAACGAGATACTTAGACATTATTTTCTAGGTTAAGTGCCTAGGTCCGACATAAACCGCTTCAATTGAACTAGAAAAATCTGGGTAAATTATATTAAATTGCATAACAAAATGGAAACGACTTCTATAATTGCATTATTCACTTTTCTAATTACGCAACATTACTACTTAATGTTATTTCAGTAATCAATAATTGTCATATCAAATCGATTATTCGATTGTTTCCGATTATGCACTAATCGTGTCGAGTCGCGGTAATAGCGGAAGTCGGAAGTGAGGTAACGGAAGTGACGTCACGGGAACGAGCTGTCACCCGGAGTTCCTGATTGTAACAAAGGATACTGTTGTATTCACATTGCACATTATATTCGATTACCTGCTTGTTATTATTTTCAGTAACGTTTTTCAACGCAGTGTTACTGCGTTGAAAAACGTAACTGAAAATAAAATAATACACTGCATTTTATTTTGTTTTTATAATCTGTACATCCGCCTGATTCAAATGTGTAACAGAATGAAGACTAATTATTAATTATATTGTTATCTATCCGACAATATAATCAGATGTTTTTTGCTGAAACGAGTCTTATAAGAATCTACATTAACAACTTGTACATTTGTATTTCTCAAGCGTATTTGAGGATGTTTATCTACCAATTTGCGTGTATGCGACATTCAATGTTTGTTTTATGGGTATTTATAGCAATTTACACCGTCGACTTCTCATAAAAGCTGTAAAACCGGCTATGAATACCTTATCATGATTTTTTGTTTACATGCGACAGTAAAGTTTTGGACATTTGTATGTATCGCTGGTATGAGAGACCTTCTATGACACTAAACATTGTCATAAATTTTAATGTTTACTTAAGAATATGTATCCCTTTTTTTAATAAAATAACTTTATAAAGGCTGTGATTAAATTGAGAATAGATTATATTGTTTTTACATTGCTCGTACAGGTATTATTTAAATATACTAGAGGTCGAAATCCCGAGATTTTGACCAAACGGCGACCCCCAGTATTTGTAAATCCCTTTTTATCTTCTCCTCGGTAATTCCATACTAGCACACAGAATTTTTTGAGTAAAAGTATCAAAACAAAAAACAAAAACAAATTTACAAGCCTAAGTAAAGTATTGTATTAGGACGTCAGTAGACATACGAAAGTATATAAATTTTAGTAGTTTTTCGGGATAATCTAACAGTTTTCTACCGTCCCTAGCATGGCGATCGGAAAAATAATGTTTTTTATCTCGATTTCTTCCGTCATCAAAAGTCTACATGACGACTACCTATTAAAATCTGAGGTGTAAGGAGGTAAAATAGTGCCTTACCGTGGATATAAAGAGGGTTTATATCTTTTGTACACAATAAAACTTCAGTCGAGGAGTAACGCCATGTTCGGTTATAAGAAATTTTGACATCGAAAGAAACTGCTATTATGCTAATCCCGCAGACAGACTTTTGCTATAATATATAGTAACTTTCCTTCTACAATATTAAGCAATACTTATGTGAATGTTACGTATAAATATGCATTGCAAATAAGAATTACATTAAAGTAGTTGTCGTTTAAATTTTAAAACGTCGTCTACTTTCTATCATCTTTATGTATGTGAATCAAATTAATTATTGATATTAACATACGAGCTATTTCTCGACAAAATACGTAATTTCATCGCTTATGCCCATCCTTTTGGCGTTAAACTTTTCAAATGTATTATGTTAAAAAAAACTGTCAAACTAACAATTAAAACGGTTTATGGTAAGAAAAATAATATCCAATATAAGATCATCCATAAAGTACGTCACACATTGAGAGGGAAGGAGGTCGAGTTGGTCGGCGAAATGTGACCATCTTTGACAAGGAAGGGGAAGGGAATAAATCATGAAATTTGTGTGACGTTTTCTATGAATTATCCCTAAGTAGGCTGGAATACTTGTGATTCTTATTGATTCAGCATACAATGATATTTCTACAAATACTTATAACTAGTATTTGTTGAAATATCATTGTATGTAAAAAAAGTTACTGTGTTGAAACAATGAAATTCTTTGAAGACTTGGCAATAAAATTCATAGAATTTTAAAAGGAGAGTCGATAAGATTACGTATTATGAATAAACAAGTAGCCTTGAAGACTCTAGCCATATTCAATCGATAACAAACTACTTTGTTGGTACGAAGTTAGGTGTATAAATTTGTAATGTTCATGTTTTAATAACTGCTGTGTTCAGTTTAACACAAGTGTCAATTCCATCCAAATTGAGTAGGAAAATCAAAGGCATGCCCAAAACTATTTGATACCGCACAACTTCTTTATGACTATAAATTTTCTAAAGTTACGAAAAATGTTTTTTTTTTTCAAAGTGTTTTCGGTTAATTTAGGCGGTAGCTGTCGTTAACCCTCTTCTATATAAACCGCGATTAACAATAATAAAAATAAAATAAAATCACAATACACTTTGATGCCAATCGCGTTGTTTTAGAAAATGTTTTTTTTTTTTTTAATGTATAGAAAATGAAAGCACTATAGTAATTCTCTTAATTTTTTCCATTAATTTAAACAGTAATACAAAGTAATTTTTTTTTTTTTTTTTAATATTTAATGGAATGTT
>JAOTAV010000030.1:356272-378066 GCA_026546445.1 Cyclargus thomasi | reverse complement strand
GGACACTTATTACATACTTAACTCATTTTTTAATTTTTTGCAAAAGTGACGGTCTTGCACCGAGGGTGCGATATGTGCATTTTGTATGAAAAAAAAAATTAAATGAGAAAAAGAATTAAATGAGCCCCAGCCCTATCTTAAGTAATATTGGTGGTTTTTGTGATAATACAGCCCTTTAAGTTGAAGTAATCTTAAAGTTGCATAATTATAAACAAGAAAACTGGATATCATTTTTAAAGTGGAATACTCCCCAAAACTGTGCTTATCACTAATTAATAATATAATTTTAATAATTATATTATTAATAATTTTCTTTTAGTTGTGCTATATATATATCACCATCATTTCTTGGTATGTTTGTCACAAGGACAATAGTTAATAGTTTATACAAATTCCGAAGAGTTTCCATCAGAATGGGCTGTTAAAACTAAAAATGTATGTAATGTATGAATGTCTCATCTCAGTCCTCATCATAGAGAAATCAGCTGATGATAATTTCAGATCAATTGAGGTCAACATGGAGAACTAGAAGAAAACTAAAACTAGAACATATTTCTAAGACTACAAACACTATAAAGTTTTAACCTTAATGGTAGCTGATTGATTAAATAACTTTAAATTTAAAGGGCCTTTACCACTTCCTGACAAGTACCATATAAGCTATCCACAATATATCTGACAGATTAAACAGAGAATTTGTCAAATAACTTGTTATCTTCTACTCTTATTAGGAAGGGGTGCAATGGGCCCAAAACTTGCTTTAAAGTTAACTCTAAGGCCCATATTAATAGTCAGCGCTTAATACTAAGAGCATGATCAAATAATTTTGAGATGCTCTTTTCATTAATAAAGAGTTAATGAAAAGAGCATCTCAAAATTCTTGATCATGGTCTTAAGTATTAAGTCTATTAATACGGGTCTTAGAATACTTGTGGTTTCTGACCACAATATGTTAACATGATACATCATATTATGATTATGAAATACTATAATCAGTCATGATTTCTTATGTTTCCATTAAGTTCTGTTAGTGTTCAAAAAGTAACAATTGGACCTAGTTATGGGCAGTACAGCTGTACGCTTTTTGGCTCCAGAACTTTAAAAATGGAAAGTGTCCAGTTTTATTTTTATTTACTGTAATAATATAAAATATACCTTATAGACTAACATACATATGAATATAAAACTACACTTTGCCGCGTGATACCGGCGACGCAACGCGCACTTCATTCCGGAGTCTCCCCCGGAACCTTTAGAGGTAGACCACACCAGTCGGCCAGAATTCCTCCACCTCGAAGGTCGATAGGAGATTCGTCGGTACTCTCACCACGAAGGAACTAAAGTTGACCTTGTGGCTCGAATTTTGCATTCGCTCGACTCTCAAGTGGAGTGACGTCTTCTTACTGATGTAGTCCACGAGGTCCTCCACCTCCATGGACCAGTTCAGGCGTTATATGTACAAGAAGTCGCGGGGACCTCGCTCCGCAGACGCAGCTCTGGTACATATGGCGCGGTGCCGCGATGGTTGCAGGCGGCGGGCTTCTACCTCTCCACCAGAGTGAAGCCCTCAACGCACTTCCTGCTCTTGTCCTGTCCTCTAGCCCGATACCTTTTTTAAACCCCCGCCCTTTAAACTAGGACAAATCTGGATAAATCCAGATGATTGGCAGCCCTAGATTTAGGTAGTTCTGCAGAAAGCAGCCATGTGAGTAAAGAATTTCCACATGACTGCTTTCTGTAGGACTAGGTCCAAGTGGAAATTCTCTTGGTGGGGTTTTGAAGTCTTTGTAATACATTTTCAGCTATTCACTAAATAGGCTTTGAGCCCAAAATGTGTGTCAGCAGTATGTATGAATTCTAATATCTTACGTATTTTAATAATATGAATAGCCGACTATGACTGATATACATAAAAATTATAGTTTCGAATGATCTTTTAAGCTAACTTGCAATAACTATAAAAAATTGATATCTCAGATCTGCAAACTACAAGACATTTTTAAGGGTTTTTAGTTAGGAAGCTTTATGAGTTTGTTCTGTCCAGAAATTAATCTGTCTGTTCTCCTTTTGAGTAATAATAAACGTAAAGCAGTCAAATTTTACGCAAACATGTATTTTAAAAATATATTTATTGGATATAGGTAAATTTCGTGATATCTATATATTAATACGTGAACGTAAAACTTTGTACCCTTTTTTTACCAAAGACGTGTAGAAGTAAAAGCATGAAATTTTTCCCAGTTATAGTTGATATGGAGGAGGTGGAATAATAATATTAATTTATAATATGCTTTATTCTTGCATATTTTTAATAAACAAACCGCTACGCACACTACAACACGCACACTTATTATATATTTTCACATGATAATAATCATAGGCTAAATACTCTATTGTGGTTAAAGTCTGTGATTGAATTATTGAGAATAGATTTTTTTTATGGGTGGATTCCAATATTTATGGTCGAATTTCGACCACATGGTGGTCTCTAGTTTTTTATAATTACGTTGCTAAAATTTACGATTACAGTAATAATAACGTTACACAATTATATAAAAAAACGTTACACTTAAACAGTGCTTGTTTAAAAAGTACGGAAGCGAGTTGTTGACCTTCAATTAAAGTCAAGGTCAGCGACGGAGCTTTTTTCATAAACTAGTTGTGGCCCGCTTAAGTACCCTTATTGTATCGACAAGTTCGGTTTGTCAGCGCCGAAAATAAGTAAAAAGAGCGGGGAAACAGTGAGGTCGTTCAACCCTGATCCTTGAATATCGGTTATTTTTAACAGCGATGGGCCCCTTTTATCTGTACTTAGAAAATACTGGGTAGCCTTAAATGCTGTTTATTAAGTAACTAATGCCCAGGATAGGCGAAGATAGTTTTTGAAGGATAGTTTAAAAGATATTAGTTCTGTTACATGCCTTATTTACTAGCTTAGTAGAGATGAAGCTAGTTTTGTCTTCACCACAGCTAGACTGGCAAAGCTTGCTATCCTAGCTTGAAGAGTAGCCTCTTGTATTCCGGGTAAAAAGTTTTTTTTAATTCTATATATTAATACGCGAGCGGAAAAGTTTGAATCCCTTTTTACAAGCGACGCGTAGATGTAAAATCATGAAATTTCTCCTAGTAATAGTAGACATGGAGCAGAAGCGTGGAATATCAATATTATTTTAAAATATGCTTAAATCTTGCATATTTTTTAAATAAATAAAACGCACTACGCACACAGCAACTCGCACATTAAATATTCTTTTGTTTATGGTAGAAGTCTGTGATTTTTTAAATAAATAGTTTAGTAGGCCTGGTAACGAGATCTTTAAGCCAAATTGAAGTCTGTGATAGACTTTGGTTTTTATAACTCCTATAAAATTTATTATTTCTAATATTTAAGGTCGAATTTCGACCATAGGGCGACCTCTAGTGTTTTTAAATCTTCATTGCATTCTTACGGTGATACGGACTTATTGTGTACAAATTTAACTAGACTTAAAATGAGTCATTTTCTGATGATTGGTCGGGTATTCTCTTGTCGCGAACCACGGCAGCCGATAGTGTACTCATTGTCGTGCTATCGTACCCATTATCGTGTCTGAACCTATTTATATTATCGTCGAATAAGTGATTGTGGTTGTTTACACGTAACGAGCGAGGTATCCGTCGAGTCGTCGACATTCCTGACTGTGCCCATCAAGATAACGCCTACGTGACTAAATATCTTCTGCCATTACATGTTCGAGGTACGCAGGACAGCTATGCGCTTCTTGATGACAATTTAAAGTTCGCAATTTCGACTGCTTTACGTTTGTTATCTGATGTCCCCGCGGGTATAGTTATATTGCGCGATAGGCCGGTAGTAGAGTAAGGTCCGCTTGCGGGCAAAATTTCTAATAGGCTACCCTCATTTTTTTGACAGATTCTCCGTACTGCATCCGTCAAATATGTTGTGATTAGCCTATACTGCACTTACCATAAAGTGGTGAAACAGGTCCTTAACGTGCAAAAAAAAATTTTGTGTATAATATCGTTGAAGAAAGGCATTTTTACTGCTTTCTTGGTTTAAAATCAAATGAGGCTTAAGAAACGAACGAGCCACCTGATGATGTCCTGCAGTTGTGTTGCCGACCTTTAGGAATTAATGTACAGGCTGATTTCTTGAAGGTCGCAGGTTCGAGCATTCGAAAAAAACATCTGCCGCTAACTGGTTTTGTGGAGTGATAGTTTGTGGCTAAAATTCTTGGTAAATCGCATAGGTGGAGGTTGAAGAATATGTATTTGCAGATTTTAATATATTTAAGTATGTTTTTATATTTCAGCCACGATGTAATAGAGTAAAACCGACTTTGTTCTCAAAATAATCTCAAATGTATTTTTATTAGTATGAACAGTTTAATTTATTACAAACCTTGTTTTGGCCGCATTCGTCTCGAGCTTAACATCTTACTAAATAAGTTAATCAACTAACGATGTGTTTACTGTTTATATTTGTAGTTATATTATTGGAGTTAACCTTTAGAGTTGGTTGGCTCGATGCATCGTGATTCGTGTCAACTATTTCGGTCGTAAAGTTTATTTTAATGTTCCGAAGCACGGTAACCTAATGACTGCACTATATTCAGAATTCAGTTCGAATATTTGGGCTACCTGAAACGCCTTGTATTAGAAGAATTTTCTTCGTTCAACGCCGAGTTTTGTTCGTTAACATCCAACTCCTTACCAATGAACAATGCAATTGAATGAATAAATTCCTATCACAAATACTGGAAAATATTAAGAGATGAAAAATAGACTTACAACGCAATCATAAAATCTTGTATATAAATCCCTATTTCCCTCGTAATTATGTCAAGCCTAATATACCAATTGTGTTTTTTTGAATATTCTAATAAGGACTAGAAATAGGCACTCAAATGATAAATCGTGTAGCAATGTAAATTTTAAATGTGGCAGCTGCAGAATTATGCCATATACATACTAATGTTTTAGTGATTCTTCTAAAATTCTGTACACCTGCCTGCTACCACTGATATTGTAATTTGTAAAAAATTCCGTTGTTGAATCTTTGGTTTCAATATAATCTGAAGACATAAGTGGAAGAAGCGGGTAACTACCGTTTTAAAAACTTCCAGATTTTGTGTAAATGGACGCTTTAGGTCCAGAAAAATAATCTGAAATTAAAATAATGTGGATTTAATGTATATCTAGATAGACAAGGTATATACTGAAATCCCTAAATTAAAAGATTTATCTAAATTTTATGGGAAAAAATGAGTATTTACTCGAAGGTTTTAAAATGTTAGTTATTAGCTTCTTCCACTTTTGTATTCATATCTAGTGCTAGCTACTTCGTACCTTTACGTCCTACATAATATTATGTTTAATAAAGAGAGTAATTAGGTCATGCTATACTCGCACAGCCTACACTGGGCCAACGAATAGAAAGTGTACCAACAATATCAAGATGTAAGATTTGAGAGATACCTTTTTCTCTCTTACTATAATCATCAATAACATAAATTATAACTTGTCGGACTGGATTCGATGGATAATATTAAATTTTCATAAGTTTTAGTAAACAGAAATGTGTAGCAATGACCGAGGCGTATGTGTCTTGGTGATAAAATACGTACTTAAAACATTGGACGCTTTCTTATTTTAACGTTTGTGCCCAGGGGCAGCATGGGAGCTAAGCAGAGCAAGCGCTCGGTGGACATCAGCGGCAAGGAGGCCGAGGGCGCCGGGGAGGTAGCCGCGGCGGGGGCGGGGGGCGAGGGCCGAGTGGAGGCCCTAGCCGACGCCGACGTCAAGCCCCAGCTCAACGGCGACGCGCACATCACAGCGACTACAGTAAGTTTATGAGAGTACTAGATGATGCCTGCAACTCCGTTGCGCTAACATTCGTTTATCGCGGATGAATCGTACGATTCACGCGCGATAAACGCGTTACATAAAAATGCGAAACTCTGTCTGTATATATAATGTATAAAAAATATGTATATTATAAAATATTAATATATACATACAAAGCCAGTAACGCTGTTCCTGCAGATAAGCGAGCCGTCACTGGCTAGAAAAGCAGACGGGCACTTTTTTCGCCAGCCTTATCAGCCAACGCTAGTAATGTTTACGCAAGGCAATTTAAACCAGTTATATTGGCAACGTCTAGGCTACGTGAAAACTATGCATTAGTTAGCAGAGGAGAGAGAACAAAGGGAAAGTTTCGACTGATATAAGTTTGGTAGCGGTTTGCCATGGATGTCTCATATTGCTGGCCTGGGCACACTATAGTCAAAGCACTGTCATGATCACCGAAACGTATTTTGTAATATTTCACTTTAAACAATATGATTGCCGCCATGCCATCTAATAACATTCAGAGACGAAAAAGTAATTACTTTATTAAAGCCAGAATGTACGCATTTCATTACATCATTACATTGTGTTACGCATATGTCATTTCAATACATTTTTGTAGGCGATTCTATAAAGAAGCGAACATTTTTAGGTCTTGGTTAACCTTCCAGCCCCCCTAGACAAGTTATTTGCTTCGCTTGTTTTGTACGGGATTGATCACGTGACTTTGTTCGTTTATGTCAATCCCGTACAAAAACACGCCTAGCGATACTCGCTTGACACGTCTTGTCTGGGACGGCTGGTCCGTCATCACTGTAACCAACGTAAAGGTCGTAAAAAAAATCTCGAAAGTAATTATTATCGTCTTGAATGTGGACAAAAGACCGACGTGGCCGCGCGTCCGGCTGCAATCAACGGCAAATAAACTCCGTCTGCAATATAACTTGTTATTTTATATCACACAATCTCAAATACAATTACGCGTGAGTGACTCGCAGTCGCAAATAGGGGAGGACGGTTTGACGGCCCGGCAAAAGACGCTGCCGGCGGCTGTCGTCTGTGTGAAGGAGACATAGGGCCAGACCACAACGCGGCGTTGGGGTGTCGCATCGCAGAAATTGCGTCGCGGAACACATCGTGAAAATTTGTCATCCGATAACATCCTTGCGATGCAATAACGTATCGGGTTTTCGCAATTTAGCCTGGAAGGCTACACCTTTTCGAGACGAAGAGAGAAGAACGATTGAACGAAAATTTTGCTCTCCACCTCTTTTTAGAGTAGGACGCGGCTTTCCGATTCATTCGTTTGAATCTCAAAGCGTTTCCGGAGTAGTAGCCTAGGTCCACCTACGGGTATGTTTTCACCAGAGTTCGAGCTAAGTCAGGCGAATGGTGTGATTCTCCCTTACTCCGATGGAAACGCACCCTAACGGCGCAAACGCAAGGCTGCACAAGCACGAGGACATTACTCTCTAGTCTCCAGTCGGCGAGACGAGGCGGTTCGAGTTATCTCAAGGATCGCATAATGTCAGATCCGTCATCTCGCAGGAACCGTTACCTCACTGATTCACACTACGACAGTTTGACTCATTTTTTATCGTCACACGTTTGCCTTATATGCGTAGTAACTTACCGACCGCTATGGTATTTATTTACAAAGAACTTAGTAATTTAATAACGTAAAAAAGTAAACCTACAGGAAACTCTGCCCCATTGTTCTTTTGAGAGTTAAAAATTAGATCTATAATTAAGACGAATTTAAAATTCTTGTTTAACACCACAATGTAATATGTTGTGTCCAAATTAACATACGATGAAATTATATGTAACACTGTATAATTAGACTCGATTAGACGAACAAAAAGCCCACACGTGTCTAACACATTTACGATGGAAAAAAATTCTTACTACACCGCGTACGATCCAATATGAACGTTGAACTTCGCCGGCTGCTATTGTAAGTAATACATAGTTTTTGTAGCCGGTAAAAAGTTTGATATTATAGAGTAGGCACCCAACAGACCAGTGTTCCCATGTACAGTTACCGTCATCAATTTTAGCTTGAGCGTGACGGGCGCTCGTCTTTTTGGGCACGCTACAAAAAAGAAAATGCTGGCAATAACAAACACGAAATTTATAAGTTCGATTATATTCGAGCGTAAAGTGTATAAATTAAACTTTCTTTTAGGAGAAGGAGAAGCAAATAGATAACGGAACGGCCGAAAACGAGAAAGACGCGACCACCGAGAAGGAAAACAAGGACGAAAAGGACGAGGAAAAGAAGGAGGCGCCGGTCACGAACGGTGACAGCGAGCCCAAACCGGAGAACGGAGAGACTCCCTCCCCCGAGGACAACAAAAAACCCAAGAAGGAAAAGGTAAAGTTACCGATTGAAATTGAATAAACTCTGCCCCCTCTTAATTAAATAAAGGAAACATTTTTATCGGTAATTACAAGTTAAGTGCTAAATTATGCTAAGCGTCACGCTTCGCTAAATACGATTATGAATCCATTCAACGCTTCTAGTGAAACGAGAATTTGTGCTTGTGTGTGCTTGTTTACATCGGTTTAACTAGTGCATGTCGCAAACAGGTCAAAAAGAAATGGTCGCTGCGGTCGATCAGTTTCAGTAGAAAAGACAAGCCGAAGCAGGAGAAGAAGCAAAAAGACGAGGACAAAACTAACGGCGAACCGGAGAAAGTTCCAGAGGAGGTAAGTGGACCGAAGGCTTCCGAACATCGATCGCCCCGACCACCCCGACTACTACACAGAGCATCGTCGTATAATAAGTGGCTGGCCTGGCAAATGCTTGCGGAGTGCTTCAGTTTAGTCGGATTTTATTGTAACTGTGTGGAGAGTCTGTGCGATCGATGTGTTCAAGCTTAGTGCTGAAATACCCAAATATCACAGCGATGCTCCCAGCTGTATGAGTATGTAATATGTATTACGCGTTGTTGCATACTGCATAGCCGTACGCTGTATTTACTTTTATAGTCAACAGGATATAACACTGTAAATATTTTAAAAGTTTTATTGCATTGTAATCAAATTTATTTATTTAATTTAAATACCATAAAACAACATGATTAATTTTTTCATAAAAATAACAATTAAAAGCTTGTTAATATTTAAAACAATTAGTAACGCCGAACTCCTCAAAGTATTTAAGAAAAAAAGTTTACTTCGAGATTTAAAAATGAGGTTAAAAATATCATGGTAACTAAACAACTGTAAACGAAATTATGATATCACGTTAAAATAATAATTGAATTAGCGTAAAAACTCTGTTATTATCTTGCAGCCTTCAAACACTTAGTTCGAAGATTATTAGTAATTAGTTTTTACTAATTAGCAATTAGGTACGCTTGGATGGCGTAATCGTTTAATTGCATTGATAAAACAATATGTTCAAATTAATAGTTTAAGCCCGACCGCATATAATCCAAATTTTTGATTAAAAAAAAATCGGTTCGGCGCCGAAACGCTTTCTGTTCATATGTTGTGTTGTAAACACCTCATACTATCCAAAAATTCCGATGGTTGGAGGGTTTTTGTATAGAATTTGATTGGCATCGGAATTTTTCTAGTCACAAATTCAGATAACGTGCGGCCAGTCTAAGCAGCATTGTAGTTGACTATGTATCGTTGCAAAAATATATTGATGAGTAATCTTTATAACAAAATATTCTGGGTCAGAGTAATTAGAGTTCACGAAATGTGCAAATGAGACAACGATAGTTACATAAAAATTTGTTAATATTAATAATTCATAATAATATAGCGCTCATTCACCAGTTAAATTTTATTAAAATCAAAATAAAACGCTAAATGTTCAAGAGGAGTAATCCGAATTGAGGTGTGATATTCAAAATCTGTGACTACTGACTACACAACGTGCGGGTCGACAGGGAAATATATCATACTTTCTAGAAAATATTATATTAACCGCAATTATTGGTGATGTAAATATTTAGTTTTCCGTTTTTAAATCAACCAAGAATTTCATAGGCAACAAAAAATGTTTAATCGATTCAATATCATCGGGGGTTAGCCAAGACCTCAACGTTTTCGCTTCTTTATAGAATCGCCGAAAAAAATTTAAGGAAATGTTAGGTGAAACATTAGGTGTAACGAACGCTTATGTCATTTCAATACATTTTGTTTGGCGATTCCATAAAATAGGGAAAACGTTCAGGTATTGACTAACCCACCCCCCTTAGCCTTAGTCCGACGGAGAATATTTAATTCAATATGCCTTTAAACTCGTTTAATGAACTCTGACATTGTCTGACACACTTGCGAGTCCGAATTGAAATACATATCGCAAAAAACGAAACGAGTGAAAGGCCACTAGTATTTATAGCGCAGTGAGTTTGCAATAAGCGGTAACTTTCTACCGCGTACGGAGCTGCATCCTATTGGTATTCTGTCCGCGGTCAATAATGCATTGTACCGAAGTCGCTAGCCCCTCGACACTTTGGACCCGAGCGGCCATTACAGACGTGACCCACTTTCGCCCGACGTAGATATACTTAACTTATTTTTAATTGTTTCAACCTTATTCGTCGTTATAACGCGCGGGTCGCGGGGTAGCCGAAGACGGTCGTTCAACTCGAGTTTCTCCGTTGTCTGATCTTACGTCGCTCGGTATCGAAATGTACTCACAATAGATGTGTGTTCTGACTTGTGATTAATTTTTCAATTTGTGTTCCCTTCCTACTGATAGATGAGATGAGGATGAATCATGGATTTCTCATGAATATATTTTGGAGAGGTGCAGTTTCGTGTGCGAGACGTAGGTCCGATCTAACCTTGCGGCTTGACCGGCTAGACGCCGATTTCTATGACAAGAAACTATTGCGACGTAGTGCATTGCACCCGCGCGCGCCGCTAGAACAATGCGCATTATAATTCAAGCCGGCGGTGTATCCGCGCCGAGTGCTGACGATATGGCCGAGCGTGAACAGATCTGTTTTCTATGCTAACATCGTGGCCATTGCACATAATGCCTCCATTCACAGCCCTGCCCCGCCAGACCCTCCCGCCCCGACCCGCACCGCCCCGCGCTCGTACACGGGGTCTAATAATCCGATTGTAACGGATTTTTTGCTGGGGTTACCCGTGTGTGTACCAGGTAGACGCATAAGTGTCCCCGTCTCCGAGTCGAAACATGCTTCTGGGATAAATATTTGACGTCAAATATTTGTATGACAGACAGGAGCTTTCGACATAATTAGATGTTTGTGGTCCGACGTCTCGAAGATTTATTGCGAGTTTAAATAACACTCGGCAGTAAACATCTTTATTTGTTTTGCCGTCATTCGTTAGTGAAACTCTGGATAAGGTCTGGCTGCATAAACTTTGAGGGCGTCCATAAATTACGTGAGATATTTAAGGGGGGGAGGGCCGAATCAAATCTCATCTAATCTTACGTTGGGGAGGGTTTCGGCAAATATCACACAGTTTTTTAAAGAGCATGACGGAAAATCATTTACTCTAGTTTCTAATACGCCACTGCCTACTGATTCAACAGCTGGATGACTTCATCAGCACCCCTTATGATCTGTATCGTCCAAGTTTCCGTGATGATTTAGAGAAAAGATGATGCAGTACATGCGGTATTAACTTTGCATCTATCACAAAAGCCTCAGCAAGAGCACAGGCGAGCCGTCCACATGGCACCAGCTAAGCAAGCGCCGGCAAAGTGCGACCCTCACAGATTATCAAAAGGCGAGCTAATGAGTTACTGTGCGCAAGCGCCAATGATTTAGGTCCGTAATTTTATAGTCGGCGCTTAATACCAAGAGCACGATCAAAAAATTTTTGAGATTCTGTTTTCATTCATAAATGTCTTTTTTATGATTGAAAACAGCATCTCCAAATTTGTGATCACGCTCTTAAGTACTAAGCGCTCATTATAATTACGGGTTGAAGGAGCAAAATATTTTACTGAAAATCATATAGACATGTTGATTCCAATAGTCCCTCTTGAGACTGCGCATGATTCTCCATGGACTTAATTAGAGTAGAGATTCTTTTTTACTCGCAGTAGTTACGATTTAAGTAAGTAGTGTTAAGTATTGTTACATTTTTATTACACTTATAATTCTCAGCAATATTGTTTACTAGTCTTAAATCTTAACTAGCCGAAAATAAAAGCATGAACAAATTTTTCTTTTTTTTGCAATAACAATCCACCGCGTTTATATAAGAAATCCAGATTTTGAAAAATATACCTTGATAACGGGTAATTGGGGAAGGAGCGAGAGATAGAAAATAAAAAAAAAACACCACGTAAATAATGGACGCCCCCTTTGGATTCAATGAAAGAAAAGTAAATATTTACGTACTCGTGACCTGGCTTTACATGTGTAATGATTCGCAGATTTGCTATCCTGCCGTTAGTCCCGAAATATGCACCACGTGTAACGCGGTCGTTAACTCCCGGCCCACCACCGCGAGGACATGACTAAGTAGATCGTTTTGGACAAACTTGAAGGGTGCCTCGAATACATACAAGTGTTTTGCAAAAATTCTTGCGATTAATCCTCCATTTCGTTTTTTCACCCTTTGGTACGTTATGTACAGTTTCTAAGTCTACATACTGACAACCATGAGTCCAAAACATTAAAGTACTCCCACTATTCATTAGAATCTACAAACTGATATACTAAAACAAAAGTTAAATTAAGAATAACAAAGGGCATTGTTCACTAACCCCTCGTATTAAAAAAAAACTCCAATTTCCAAAAATACGGGTCGTGCTGCTCCAGTGGTTTTATATCATTAGTGACGTCTAAAGTGAATAATTTTATTGACTGTTATTAAGTGCCCCTACAAGTTTTAATAGGAGTACAAAGCATCCTTTGTGCTTTGTAAGAGGATGTTAACTGTGATATGTTTACTCGTTATACTGTGTCTAGATAGATTGTTGGTGTGTGTATGTCAGAGATATGTCTATAGTTTAGAAAATCGTTACGTTTTTGTCAAATTTTCCAAATTTACAATTCGGATTGACCAGGTGACTGTCAGTCTACTAGTCTTGTAACAGTTTTTTTAAGAAAACTTTTTATATGATATTGTAGGAAAAAAAATATCAGAGCAGAATAATACCACACTGCCAACAATTCGGGAAAAAACGAAGCTGGCGGCTAGCTATGTCTAATGTGGTCCTCTTTATATTAAAACTCGTTTGTGCAAGCGAAATTATGAGTGTCCGGGGCAGGTTTGCCGGGCTGTGCGTGGGACAGACTCGCTCGTAGGAGGTTTGTGCAACAAATCTTGCTCTATAGGTATTTCACATAATTGGTAAAAAAATTTAAGAGCAACCTCATTAGGGAGGTTATACGAGAGGTTTTCATTTATATAATTTATTCCATAGTCCAGCATGTATCCAAAAAATGGTGTTAGATTCTGTCCGATTCTGTGTATGAGAATTTTTTATATGCGGAACTTCATCTATCCGACTGTTACATGGCGGATCAAACGATTACCGCGATATCGCTGAATAAAATTCTCGTAACTGATTGCAGGGAGAAAAAAGATAGCAAATAGCGATGTTGGAATGTGTAAACGGAACCTGTTTATCGCGTTAGTGAATATCGCCATGTCGCGGACAATGGCGGCCTTTGTGTAAAGGTACGCGTACAATACGATGGGGTGCATCAGGGCAAAAGTGCTTACTTTTCACTCATTTCTCGCACCAAATACACAATCCGAACTTTCCATGCATTTTCGTAGTCACACAGGTGACTACGAAAATGCATGGAAAGTTCGGATTGCCCCGCCCCGGCGAGTTGTGATGTGCGCTTACCTACATACGAATTGTTTGGCGGTTTACAGACTACTTGGAAGTATGTAAGTTCGTGTTGCATGTTCACCGACCCGTCCGTGCCGGTGCGGCCGTCCTGCCGGCGAATTATCCCCGTATTTTCATAATACAATGCTTCAATAACGCATTGATATAACAACGAACGACTCCGCTTCCTATTGAGGCGCTCTATTGTTATGTGAACGGCCTTATTGTCGACGTGGTCTGATATGCTAAAGAGACATTCAGTAGAGATTAGGTATCTCATGTATTGAATTCAGACAAGGTTACCGAACTTAGTATTTTTGTCTTCTAATTGTTTCTGACAATGTAACGTCAGGATGGGTAGACAAAGTAGAAATGCAAAAAATGAGAAATATAAAAATGTTAATGCCCAGAGTGTAGTTACAAAACAACTGATTTTAATTGTCAGTTAGTTTTTACATTTTTCCTTAAAAACTCGGTGGTCACCTTACCAACCGTGTAGCGAGAGATGGCAGTTAAAAATGTTATTTCATAGAAGATAGGAATATCAAATGTTGTCAAAAATAAGCGACCGTCACACGTTCACGCAATGGATGAATGCAGTAATGTGGGGAGACGACGCTAACTGAGAGCTACTGGAGTAATCGCCGGGGCGACAACCTCCGATACCGGCCACTTACGTTACACGATAGCCTGAGATGCTACTGCTATCGCGACTGTTATTTATTGCCCATGCAAATTATTATTACCGCTCGGTGCCCAGTGCTCGGTGCGAGCTGGGAGCCAACGACACTATCTCGTTACAGATACCGGGTATATGCTTATAGCTGCGGTGTCTCATTGAATGTTAGCCCGTTAGACGACCGCTCTGGATGATCGTGTAATTTTTTAGATATCCCAAAAACGTTGGACGTGGTAGAGAAAATTAAAAAACACAAAGAACGTATATTTGGGTCGCTAAAATAATTACACCGACAATCGCTGCTGTAATATAGAGCGGAAAATCGGTCCCATAAGCACCGTAGTACACCATTGTGGTGTGGTGGTGAATCACCATTCATCGGGGTACCGTTATCGGATAGACGCACGCTCATTTGGGACACGAACGTTTAAAATTAGCAAACCTTTTGTTCTTAGCTGGCGATTGAAAAACAAAAGCTGTGACTCTTTCGACCACTCTACGGTATTGAGCTGGCCACTTGTCACAACTTACGACTACTCGAGAAAAGCGTTAAAAAAACTAAGTCGCATTTTGAAGTCAACGTGTTTCGCTGCGTTTGCCCGGAGAAACCTTAAAAGATTACATTTTAAAGTGCTACCGGGATCTTGTATGCTGTGGCTCTACCTCGGCGGGACAGGTGTTTTTCTGCCTCGACTTTTTCCTCGGTCATGATTCGTGACATGTTCTCGAGTAATAAAATCGACTCGCGAGTAACATTTAAACTAGAGCGCCGCTAAACGAAAAGACAAATATTTTATCATCGTGACTCTAAGGCGCCTGTGAAGCGCTTATCCTAACGGCGTTTTAATTGTTTTTAATTGTTCCCGCCTTGCGATAGCGACCAGACGCAATTACTAAAATACAAAAGGCAATTTGTTGCCGGGGGACGAACCGTCTCTCCAATTAGACGACCGCTGTAACTCTTTACTCGATAAATATTACCCCTTCAGTCGTTCACGAGCGTTTTTCCTCTGTAGCCTATGGAACGTTTAATTAAGTAATTAATAATTATAAACAATCGCCCGATACTATCAAAAGCCACGACCGACGCTGTAAAATGTTTAACGATAAAACTCAACTCGAGTGATCTGTTTAATCAATATTCAGCACCCACATCCGGCACGCGTTTTCAAACATTACGTTTACTCGGTATTCGGTAATTTTTAAACATTCTCTCGTTACGACGTTCTTTGAAGCCGCAAAGGTGTTGTATTACAACGCTTATTAGAATACGGGAGAAAGTAGGAGCACTTTCAATGTTTAAAATTGTATTCGAGAGGCATGATAATGACCGACGGATCGGCCAGTTCGGCCGATCGGTTATATAAAGTACACATATGTGAAACAATGGGCAGGTAGCTCGCTTCCTGTGCGTGCCGGTCGGATGTTACTCGTATTGTGCATATTACTGCGTTCGTTTCGGACAATGGTTGCGTTTATCGTTTCGACCTTTATTCGAGCCCGGGGCGATATTTACTGTAATTAATCGCTGATTGCGAACGTTTATTCACCGAAATGCACGATGCGTCAGATGTGCACTCGCCGTGAAACAATATTTGCCGCCACATCTTCTACGGCCACTCGGCTACCTCAAGGGAGAGCTTTAGGTCCCCTTAGTTTTAATTGGCATGTCGATGACAATACTTAATTCTCGTCTATCCTTCCTAGTTTCCGTTAATTGATATTTACTGGAATAGTTTGTAAATCGTTATGCATTACGGCCGCAGCTCCGCGGTATTACCGTGTAATTCCGCCTCGTTCCATCTGGATTTCTATAAATGACACATAATGGTCGGTGAATAGGCCTCATGCTATTCACCGTTAAGTGTCAGTCGACTTATTTGTATGCGTTTTACACTAAGTACGTGTTCCGGTGGTGCGCGAGAGCTGTGTAGCGGCCGAAATCATCGCACAGGAAATCCGAGTCGGGAATGTGTGGACTGCGGCGTATTTACTAATTGACTCTCGACTATCACCCGCATTCGACACTATAACGCACATTTAACGCGACGCGCGACTCGTTCTCACACAAGTGTCCCTAAATTATTGATGTCTTCGTTAACGGCTCGATGGGACTGATTGATAAAGTCGTAGGTCACATTCTACACGCTTATGAATGATCTCGATGACAAAATGTACTAGGAAATAAGTAGTAACAAATTATGCGTCACCGCGAGAGTAACGCGGCTTCGTAGAAAACGTATGAATTACCGAGTAGTAAGGCGTGAGTCATTCATCATTTAGTATCAATTTACTTACGTACAATGGCTTATTGATTGCCTGTTTACACAGTGCGTTATGTACGTTTGTTACTATTACGCTAAATAGCTAAGATGCTAAAACTATTAGCTGTCTCGCGTTCGAGCCAGATAAGCAGAGCCCTTATAACTCCGAGATCTTATCAATAAATTAATGTTACAAATAACAATGGTTAGTAGATGTCGGCAGCTGTTATATTTTTTAGATAATATAATAAGATTTTCATTGTAATGTTGTTGCTTCTAAAGTAGTTAGCAAAGTAATTGTATACCAGCATAATAAACAATATTATATCCGCACAGGTATGACCTTCGAAACTGGTGTCTATTTTCTTGTGCATCTGTCAGTGGCATGGTTGAAGAAAAACTATGCGCAGTAAAATAAAATATTACTTATAAACTTGCAATAAAGTCTATTTGTTTTCTATTAAAAATCTATTTCTATCATAACCTGAATTGAAGAAATCCATCGTTATTACTATTCATTCCATAAATACTTGCCTAATTGCTATATATATAGCAATTAGGCAAGTATATATATATTTGATCTCAAACTTATATTTTATTTACCTTATACTTATTTTCAAATTTAAAAAGATAATGAATTAGTAAGTAAAAATAATTATTGTATTTGAATTTAATTCATGCTAAATAAATTGGCAACACATGCAAAACATTGCAATGCATAAAAATATTCCATGAACATGTAGTTTGTAATTTTATCAACACAACCCTGTTAATTTGAAATACGATCTGTCTCGATCAAGATCATTGATCAGGAACAGTTTATAAGCATCGATATTACTTGACGTATCGCCAGTATTAACAGATATTAGCACCGATGTATCGTTTGCTGACAGTGGTCTAAATTCTTAGTAAATTTTTTATTTCTTTGAAAACATGTCACAACTAGTGCGTATCTAAACAAAATTGTTACAAAATGGTGCTCTGGTTGATATCGTTATTAACAAGTACGATTACCTTATTTCAGAGCGCAGAAACTGTTGCTGAAACCGAGAAGAATGAAGCGGCTCCCGAAAGTTCTACACCGGAAGCTAAAGAAGATAAAACCCCAGAAACTCCAGTTACAGAGCCTCTCACTAACGGAAGCAGTACACCAGAGACACCGAAAGTAGAAACACCCGCAGAGGAACCGGTTGAACCTAAGACCGAAATCGCAAAGCCCGAAGCGATAATCGAACCAGAGCAGTTGCCAGTCAATGGGTTATCTTTGGAAGAAACCCCAAAAAATGATTCCGAGTCAAACAAAATTGAATCCAGCAAACCCGAGGAAATTAAAGCTGAACCAATCGCCCCAGCTACTGAGATTCCCGTGAAAAACGAGGTTTGTGTTGAACAAATGCCTTTAATAGAGCCTACGCCTCCACCACTCCCTGCCACTCCTCCTCCTTCGTCTGTGGCCTCCTTCGCCGCTACCACTATGGCACCAGAACTGACTGATGCTTCACTCGCTAATACTGCTCACGTTGAAACCAATACAACTGCCGTCCCAGACACTAATATAAACACAGACAAAGAAATCGTTAACGTTGCACCGGAACCGGAAGTCACACTCAAAGAAATCACTGCCGAGATCGATAATGAAAAGGAGATCCCAGTTGTGCCAGAAAGTTGCCCGCTCGAAGAAGAAAAAGCTGAACAGGAGTCACTCGCGACTAATGACGACGAAATGTCCACACGAACGACCGTACCCGAAAAATTGAATAATCACGAGGACACCGAAACCCATGAAAATGTAAAGTCATGCCCGATAACGGATAACGACAAAGAGGCAGAAATTTTACCGTCCCCACCGGAAGAGAAAGGAACAGATATTTTACCGCCACCACCTGCAGAGCTCGTCAACGATGTTGATATTGCCGAGGACAACAAAGACGACGAAATCAGAAATGAACTACCTACAGGTAAAGCTAGCGAAAATGACGACACGGACATCGAAAACCTTAAAAACAAAGCCAAAGATTTACAAATTAATTCTGTCGCCACTCCCGAACAAAACGGTGATATCGAAATAGAGCCTGTGGTGATGAATGGGGACTCGGAAGTCGATGCGCACACGGAATCGCCGAAGCCCGTGGCGACACCCGAGGACTCGATGCCCCCATCGCTATCCGAGACGATGGAATCTTTGCCCCCGCAGGGTGGTGACTTCGCTAGCAATGATGTGTCGGAGTCGTTCCCGGAGCCCCCGAGCGAAAACAACTGTCCGTCCGAGACAGAGATAACGCAACCTGGCACCCCAGAGCGAAACGGCGAAGCGCCCTCAGACCCGACACAGGTGAATACCGCCGGATAGTCTTGCCCTTGTAGAGGATTAGTTACATTAGCAGGTTCCGACGGACCTTTGTAATTAGTTACATTTATTTTTCTAGCATGTTTAAACTGTCAATAACAAGAATTCGACTAAGAAACGAGACAAACCAAAGTTACCACATCCCCTGTACACATCTCGACTCGTCTGTCCCCTCCTCTACCCCTGATCCATATACCTCTCCATATTTGTCATTGATGTAGAAATTTTGTTCCTCTGCATGCAATTAAGCTTTGTGCTAACAAATAATGTTATATATAATGTTAATAGTAATAGCGTTTGTGAAATATTGAAATAACAGAATTATTTAAGGCACAGCATCTTTAATTGTAAATACACTTTGAATGAAATATTCCGTAAAAAAGTAACTAATGTGTTGTTTATTTTTAGGATACTTTATTAACGTCCGACAAGATGGCCGATTTAATACCAGATGTCCCCGTGATTCCCGAGCTAAATTCTGAATCGGTATGTTATTAAAATCGTTAATTATAGCAATATCCTTACAATCGTGTGTCGATTAACTCACGAAAAAACTCGTTTCAGGTGACTACAACTGATGTGGAAGTAGCAAATTAAAGATGCACCACCGACGGCCACAGTACGAGCATCGCGAGACTCCGTGTATGAGCCTTTATTTATTACGTCGAGCCGGGCGGCGCGCGGGCTGAACGGACTGCTCGGCCCGCCCCCGCCGGCGGTCGGGTTTCAGTTGCCGCGTACGTGGATGAGTTATGTGACCTTATATATAGAACGATTGTAGTTTAAGTTTAGCGTGCTTTGCTTCTGTAAAATTAAGGTTCTATATTATGTTCTAAATTCGCTAGAATCGATCTTTTATATACGATAACAAAGTTACGTAGGCAGTATACGGTGCGATAAGTTGGTGCCATTATTACAGGGGTATTAGTTGTGGCGTTTGGCGTATATCTCTCTCTCTCAAATAGTTTGCTAATACGTTATTATGTGCGTGTCGTTTACGATCTTTTGATTGGTTTATAAGAATTATATTAAATTGAATATGAATATTATTGTATTTCGTGACATAATTGTAGCAAGGCGGTTGCTATCGGTGGCATCTTATTAATAAATTATGTCGTAAGTAATTCAATCTCTAGGTTAAATAACGTTTGAACTCTGTGTAATGTCTGTAGCTCTGTACTACAATTGTCCGGGCCGAAAGATGCCTCATTATTCTCAGATTTGAATATTCCCAACTGTTAGAAATGAGTCTAATATTACTGGAAATATTACAAATTCGATCACAAGATTTTTGAAATCTTATTCGATCTGGTTAAAAATTAACATACAATTTAATATCATATTAGCACATAATCTAATATTTCATGGACGCATTTCATGAGTTTAGGCTTAAATATATTACTATTATGTATATATGAAAAACATTCATACAATTCAAAATTTTCCTTCTTTATGTTAATTATAAGAATATTTGTATATTGTTATAAATTATGTAATGCACACAAATATTTTATTACATGATATTATCAGTTTTAATCATATTTTACTCGTAATTCGTAATTATAATTTGTAATATGTAAAAATTTTTAGTTCATTAGCTGTCTTTGCAACAAAAGAAAATCATCCATATTTAGAAGATGTGAGTTTATTGAGAGTTAAAAATTTGTGTCTTTAGGAACATCATACATAAGGGTCTCTATAATCTCGAACTAAGAGTGATTTATTAATAATGGACTTTGGATCAGTGGCCAAGTTTTTTGATTAATGTATACTATTTTTACGAATATACAAGCATACAATTTGATTATATTGTACTATTTAGACGTGTAGTATTTGTAACATGTTAGTGGCTCCTACTTGCTGGTGTATGTTTTGAACCTCATACATATTATGCAATTAAATTTATGTAGGGTTTGATATTATACAGGTATTGATATTTTTGATGTCCATTGTGATGGTTTCTTAATCAATCTTTTTTTGTAATTTTATACATTTTTATGAAATTTAAAGTGACACATCTGCATAGAGGGGGTAACTCCTTTATAAATTAGCAGTATACAAGTGAGACATTCCATATCTATATTAATTCTGCTATTACAACAGTAGATATTCCAATAAACGAATATGATGTATGTTTAGTGTACCCTAAAATTTTTATATGAAACACCAGTATGGCTTTAAATATTATGTTTAAAGCTACAAATTACTAACATTAGTAGTAAGCCGTCAGCAAGAATACTTTGCTCGCATTTTGTCAATAATATTTTTTTCATGTAAACTTTTGGTTAGTCTCAAGAATTTCGACAAGTACCGTAAAAGATTAAAGCATATTGCGTTATTTATCTCCAAGATACGTTACGTGTATGTTTTATTACCATGTAATTACAATATTATTACAATAAATATATCAACTAAGATGTGAAAAGGCATTAATATTAGAACTAACACAAACCCACCTGAGGCATGTCACCTTTCAAAACATTTTTGTTGTTGCAGAAGTGACACAAATTTCTTTGCTCACTTATAACAATATGTAATTATGTATATGATTTTTAATGTACTTTAATTATAGCGTTTATATTTTTTTTATGAAGTTGATGTGTGAATGTCTCGTAATCAATAAAATTTTAAACATCATTGTTTTTTTTATTTTGTAGTAGAGTTAGATCACGTCAAGTGGACCCCCCATTTACCACTTGATCATAAAAAAAAATTAATCTATATATATTTTTTGTAAGTACTTATGATGGAAAAATGATCCCCCAAACGATTTTTAAACATTTTGATTTTAACAACATTTTTTTTTACAATGAAAATTTTAAGCACTTTTAATTAAAAAATGGATTAAAAATCAAC
>JAOTAV010000030.1:346016-356172 GCA_026546445.1 Cyclargus thomasi | reverse complement strand
TTTATGTAATTAAGTAATTGCCGTTTAAAAGTATTCAAAGATTTCGCTTCTTTTACAAATTTAGGTAGTTTGTTGTACAGCTGTGCTCCCATATATGTAATGTTGTTTTTACCAAAATTAGTTCTTATACAAGGTAATATAATGTTACTGGCTCGGCGTGTTGGGTATGTGTTTGTTTGTTTCTTGGTTGTAAACGTGAGTTGTGTGTGTATTAGCTGGTGTTTTATTTTATAGACAAGAATACATATTTGGTACATAAAAAGTTGATTGATATTCAAGAGTTTTGTTTCTTTATAAATAGTGTCGGATGAAGTTAGGTAGTTATAATTGTATAGGATTTTTATAATTTTATTTTGTAAAACTTGAATGGTTTTTAGATTAGTCTTAGCAGCGGTACCCCATATTTCGACCAGATAAAGTAAGTGTGGTTTAACTAGAGTATTATATATTAATACTCTAGCGTTTTTTTTATAGAACTAAACTTATGTCCATGAGGTGATCAATCCTGATGTGAATATTCAAGTGTTCAATTCTCGTACTTGGAATTTAGGCATAGAATCGACAGCATATTGTTACACTACATGCTAGAGGTACAAGCATAATATTCAATACACGCACTCCACAATCCCTCACCGCTCAAATTACTGCAGCGGTCATCTGACCGCACGTACTCAGTAGGTAAAAAGACTCTGACACACATCCTCGCATACAGACAGGAAGCACCTTATTGAATTTTTAATAAATGATTAAAATACTGTACGTACTCAGGTACATTGTTCAAAATCAATAAAAAATGTATTTAAATCTACACATATAATAATATAATAAAACAGTAGAATTGGCGTGTCTGTTGACAATTAATATTTTTACAAAGTAATCAATGTGGGGGGCTTAAGAACAGTAATAGAACACGAATCGACAAAAAAAGGTGTACGTTTATTTGTTTGTCTGTTTGTACGCGCTAATCTCTAAGACTATGGATTCAAATAAATGTTATTTATTTCATTTATATGAAATAAATGAAATAAAGAAAAATTTATTCGAATCCTTTCAGCTTTAAAGTCTAGGCAACACGTAGGATACTTTTTATCCCGGGAAAATGTACAGTTTCCGGGATATACGGAGGAGGCTTCTTTTATGAACATGTTGATGTTCCAAGGCCAAAATAATACTGCATTACTCTCCGTCCCCTCAACTAAGTCAATGCCAAAAATCAAATCGTTTGGCTGCTTCCTTCCTTGTGTGAAGGAAGGGCAAACAAACACACTTTTGCATACATATTATAATACTAGTTGGTGCCCGCAACTTCGTTGCGCAAAAATCTGTATATCACGCGGGAACCGTACACTTTCCCAGGATAAAAAGTATCATATATGTTGGCCCAGACCTAATTAATATTAAACAAAAAAATATTAAAATCCGTCCAGTAGCTCCTGAGATTAGCGCGAACAAACAGACAAACAGACAGTATTTTATTTTGTCGATATGTGTTCTATTACTGTTCCTTAGCACCCTTACAAATAAAATTATTAAATGTACAGACACTTCAATTTTACTGTTTAATTATATGTAATAGAATAAAAGGATGGTTGCAAAACCAATGAAATGTTTTTAATTCAGATTATTATTAATGATGTACATAATATTATGTTACGATATAATTATTATTATTGGAAAGAGAATTAATAAAGTACTATATTTATTTGTAGCTTTTAAACAAAAAAAGATATATTTAAATCCATCCATCAGACCTGATAGGTCTGGGCAACATACAGGATACTTTTTATCCCGGGAAAATGTACGGTTCCAGCGTGATATACGAAGTTGCGGGCACCAACTAGTGTATAATATAAACGTAAAGCCAATGGACTATCTACCAGTAAATGAATATATTTAAAACATGAGCACATTGAATGTAAAAGATGTCTGGATCTATTTGATGTCATACAATTTACTAACCACCAAAAGTCATTTAAATAATATCGCCATACAATGGAAACTCAAGTGTTTTTACAACACCGGTAAGCCCTGAAGTACTTCCTATCTAAACTTCAACAGGTTCCGGCCACACACGGGGGTATTTGTTCGTTTTAATTGGACGGAACAATTGATGTCTGTCACATTTCATCGGCGGGCCGGGCGGTAATCCACTTAGGATTAGCCATAAACAGCGGGCATTGTACGTCGAGCGATCTGTTAGCGTCTAAACGTCGTGATGGAGGGCGTCGACGTATTGTTCGCGGGCATTAGGCCTTAATCCTGTCGCGCGCGACTCGTTACGTTGATTGTCCTGTCGCGGCAGATGTCCACCGTAATCCGACCCGCTCCGCCCCCCCGCCCCGCTCCGCCCCGCACCGCCCCCGCCTCGGAATATAGCCTCTTTGTGTTTGTTGCATCTGCAGGTAAATTGCGCGCCAAAATTGGGCCGTACGTTACTCACCACTTTACCCCTTTCATATGAATGCAGGCTATGAATTATTCTCCGCATTGTGCCCGGCTTTCTTGTAATTCGTTGTTTACGAGAGCGAGAAGAGCAGTTTTTATTATTTTTGTTTAATCTCTACGAAGGTTAACGAGCGGCGCTCGGCTGAACGTTGTTGCACTTTGACTTCCGTCCTAATCGACACATTTTTGTCAGGGTTGCGTAAATGGTAACCAATTTAGAGAGATTAGATTAGAATTGTGAGTTATCCAACAAAAAAAAACAGATTTTGAGCTATGAATGCAGTAATATTCCTTAAGATATAAAGAATAATTACAGCGTTTATAACTTTAAATCAGATTTTTTCAACACAACTTAACTAGATATGAAAGGATAAATTATTTATACCAGTACTGTAAAGATTAAAAAATTAACACTACATACCTAGGGCTCGTTTTATTTTTTTATGTTTCCTGACATGGTTTGTCGACCGAAATCAATACTGTTTATAATGAGTTACGATTAACCACAACGCTGTATAGCCGAAATTTAAAAGCGTAAAATATTTATAGCAAGGGAGATTGCAATATAAGGCCTTCATTGGAAACCGGGTTAACAAGCGATTGAAAACGTAACTGGACATCGAATTAAGGCGCTTTTCACCGTTTTAAAGCTGCAACCTGCGCTATCAGGGATCTCAGGCTGTCTAAAGGGTGATGTAAAAACTATTGTTCTCTCGCTGTCGATAAACAACGTACACGCCCAATTAAAGCTAATAAATCTTAGTAAAGTCGGAGCCGGCAGCCTAGGGTTGCCAGACGGTCGGAAATCGGCGAGATTCTCCCGAATTTTTAAAGTTCCTCTCGACTATCCAAAAGCGAAATTATCTCCTGAAACACTAGTTAGATAATTTTGAGTTTATATTATCGTTAACGATTCACTTCTTTTTTAATTTCTCCCGACCAAAGCTGAAAAATCCCGAAGAATGGATTAATAATCCCGATAATAGTAAGTCTCGATGTGGCAACCCTACGGCAGCCCCATCGAGTGTTTGCTCACTAAATCGTGATACATTCCAGTTGGAAACTTTGGGCAATGTTTATTCAGAAAGCTTCGGTAAATACGGCTAAAAGTGCATGACCGATCGATGGAGGCGGCTGATCCAGTTATATTAACATTTAATTATCATACACAAACACCGGTACCGGCGAGGAAGAGCGGTATAGCGCCATCAGACAAACTAGGAGGCTACGGTCATTAACCCTTCGTCAAAAGACTAGCCAAATTTCTGTTTAAACCGAGATTGACAAAAAAGTGAGTCGAGCGTCCATGGCCTAACGGGTAAAATCTTTGGTTCGCACTCGAGACGGTGCAGGTTCCAATCCTGGTGGCGGATGTACAAATGAGAAATTTTCCGAACTCAAGTACATAATACGAATGCTCATTGCCATGGGAGAGCCATGCTTTGGCACGAATGGGCCGGCTCGACTGGAGTGGTACTACGGCCTGACAGAAAGCTGGCGTGTAACGGCGTTGTGCTGTGTTTCGTTCAGTGAGCGAGTTTACCGGTGGCCCAACTTCCCTAATCTATCTATCACCTTTGAGATGACAATAATTAATTACTTAATTTTTTATTTATTTATTATTACCTATTCCCTCATAAAGGCTGGCAACGCGCTTGCAACTCTTCGAATGTCGCGAGTCTCTATGGGCGAGCGCAGCTGCTTTGCATCAGGTAACCCGTCTTCAGGCATGTCCCCTAAATATCATTAAAAAAGTGGCAAATGTTTTTAGTCCAAGGACATATCGTATTTTGCATGCCCGATATAAAGTAAATCACTTCGAAATCATAATTTGAGATTATCATTCGAAGATGTCTTTCCATCAATCATGAAAACTGTGTTTTTATAAGAATTAAATTTTTGGTTAAAGTTAACAACTTACAGTAAACGCGTATTCCTTATCGCCTAGACTAGTAAGTCAAAGACCGCTAACGCCGGATTCAAACGATTGTACAATAGGTACTTAAGTATTGTCTTCGCAAACATTTCGGCTCGCTCGGCAAACGTTACCGTGTTACGGTGTTACGGAGATTACGCTTGTTTATAACCTCGTCTGCATGTCCGTGAATCACTCCGCGCTCGCCCGAGACCGGAATATTTTATCTTCAACGGTCTATGAGCTGCTGGGAATTAAACAAAGCCGCCTGAAACGCGGGTCTTTTAGTCGATTCGAACAACCGCCCGTACTTGTGCAAACATTTGCCTTCAGATATTCCGGAAAATATTATTCTGTACTTGTGTATTTTATGCAATAAATGTAGACAATTTTCGGTCAGAAGCTTGAGCTTTGTTCTTTATAAAACGGTTTTATGTTTTACTATATTTTTTCTGTGTCAAAATAAAAATTGTTACAGGTGCCTCTTGCTGTACATAATAGATAACATGCATGATTTTTTTATCTTTAAATAAATTTATTGCAATTTTTTAAATAAAGTTGTTTTCAATTTTATCAAAAAACTTTGTTGTTTTCAATTTTGATAAAATTGAAAACAACAAAGTTACAAGCCTTCAAAGTAGTCAGAAAGAGAGATCAGATATTGATTGTGACGTCTAAGTATATAAGCTGCATACAAAGAGAGAAAGAGATGGGTATAAAAACTTAAATCGATAATATCTTACCTCTTTGTCATCAAAATTCAGATATTTTTGTCATTATCATATCTTTGAGCTTACTATCATAAAAATTGCATTCAATAATTTTTGTTTTACATGCATCTTCCCTATTGTTAAGTTATTTGTTAAAATAAGCATCGTTATAAGTAAACTATTATCTCGTTGTATTTAGCAATTTTAATTGCAGTACTATTTATCGCGACTTCACTCGCGTGGAATTAGATAATCGAATATTCCTTTAGACTCTTTTCGAGACATTATGTTTATTCAAGACCAAATGTAGCGTACGTTACTCTTCATTTTTTCAATTAAGTCTATGCCAAAAATCAAGTCTATTGTTTTCGTCATTTTATAGCTTGCGAGAAAACACATTTCCCCTTTAAAATATTAATTTCCCACCAATGCTATGCTATGATTATGATCATACACATTTATACAATTCACTACTAAATCTTATGGTATCTAACAAAAATTTAGAATTGTCAACAAAGCTGAGCAGTCATTAAATAAAGTTTATTCGAAACGGGACTATTAATATTCATTACCGAGCAAAATGAACTTAGTTTATTAAATAATAAAGATCAAAGATACCTTCCCGCAGCCTAATCTTTCGTTATATAAAAACATAATCTCCTCACTGTTTATATTGTGTTGATGATTGAATTTATTAACCCATTTTAGGTCTTAAATTTTAGCTTTTTCTGGCCGAAATGAAGTCTTCATAAGGGTCGACGTCATATTTCATAGCTCATTACTAAGAATATAAAATCTGCAGAGAAGCAACTGAGTTAAAAAAAGCAGTCCTCGAAATGCTGTAAAATGGTGCAATTTGTGCAACTACCCGCTGTAGAACGGCTTTGAATGAATGAAAGCTATTTTTATGATATTAAATTTGTCAATATATTTATTGCGACTACGTTGTAGAATTTATTGGGGATCTATCCTTTTATATTCTGGACAGATTTTCATAGACAACACAGTCGCAATATATATTGACATAATTGTAGAAGCAGCCGTAGTTTTTATCCGACTCCCAAAAACGAGTTGTTCGGCTATGGATATATTTTTTGTTTTTTTTTTCAAGTTGAAGTTTCACTTAATAAACTGAATCCGCTGTAATAAGCCTCATGGTATTTATGAGAATAGATTCTAATATATTATAACTTGTATCGATCTACCTGCATACCCAAGAGTTATGTCAGGAAAAAGACAGTTCGTTAAATCCCCCATCGCAGTATATTTATTGACATATTTTATTTGAAAAAAAAAACTTTCGTCCATTAAGCAGCTCGGTGAAGGTCTTTGTATAGAGGGATTATAGACCAACCGTTCGTGCTTCGTACTTTTAGACGATCAAGTACATTCACACGGTTTTCGTTGCTCGTTGCCTTTGATATGTCAATAAAAACCCTTAGTCCTAGCACACGGTGATTTTTTAAAGCGAGTCGCCTCTAATGCTGATTGCATTCCTACAAAGTCGCCGTGTGTTTAGGCCCTTACAATCAAATGCATAAATCTCATTTTACATTCTCCGTTTATACAAGTAAATACGTTATTCGGTTGGTCGCCGTATTTATAGTTTACAAGCACGGGCGATACGGTCGTTGCACGGTCGTCGTGCCATAAGCAAACTCTCATAGTTGCTCTATGCTCACTCTCACTCACTACGCGGCACGGCATAGAACATGTGCAAAGGGGCTTAGAATTCTTTTGTTCTATTTCGATGGCTCATTCAAAGAAGGAATTTAAAGGAATCAAGAAACAGTGCATATATGGCTGTGGACCGCGTTCTCTGATTGCTGATATTAGTAATGCAAAGTTTTATTCCGTTCCCGTTTCGGAGTACACACTCGTCTCGGAATCAGCAATACCTCATGTCTCGTATCTAAACGAGGATCGTAACGACTCAATGTAATCTCACAATGTTATGTTTAAGACGGTTTCTGTGGGGGGCGGAAATTAAACTTTATTCACCGGAATTAACGTACAATGTCGCCTGTGTGATATCAAGTGAGTTCGCTAGATACAAACGCTATAAATGTTCGTAATACGTGATTATAAGGTGGCGTATTTATTTGATATTAATTCATTGGATCGTACTGATAGCACCCTTAGACGGAGGAGACTCCCTCGATCTGGTAGCGCTTCAGACATTGGCGTATCTAGACCCATTTTTCAGGGGGGGGCCTTCTAACATAAGCTTAGTAACTAGTATGTACACTATCTGTAGCTCCCTCTCCCTCCCCCCTTTATACGCCTATGGGTTCAGTCCGTCAGTCTGAGATTGACCCCAGACAAATAGAAACCTTTCCGCGGATATGCTATACTCTTTCTGATGTATGTGAACACAAATGTAAAATTTTGTATACCAAGTTATATTAGGCATACTATAGGAAATAAAGTCTTCCAGTTTTTGCCAATTCATGAAGGCGTAAATGCTTAGGTGCAATTAATATAACTGGTATTAAAAAAAGAAATTTCGTAGAGTAGGGCGACTCCCGCCGCTTAGACGCGACTTACGGACGCGACTGACAGCCGCAATCTAGATAATAATTGTACATTGAAGTGTGCAAACTATAAGGCGTAAGTCGCCAACGTTTTGTATGGGTTGTCAGCCGCGTCTGACGTCAATCGCGGACTTTTGTATCCAGGGCTGTCAGTCGCGTCCGATCAGTTAATTCTCATCCGCTGTACTGCTGATATTTACTTCATCGCGTATAATTCAAATTACTTGTTACTTTTAAACTGCGCCCTACTTATCTACGAGCACGAAATTATGCATCGTTGTAATATATTTAAGCATTTCGAGCTGTCCGTTTAAAATTCATAAGCTTCCAGCTTTCTGATTGGCAGAGTAATGGAAATATTTTGTGAAAACACATATCGCTCGCGTCGGCTGTTATTTTTATTAATATAACGAACGTCGATACTTATTGATACAGCTCTCGAAAATTCGCTGGAGGGACCGAAAGGCTTGAAAAATATGCCATGCATGCATGCAACAACATCGGCTTCCAATTAGCCAAGTGACAAAATATATACGTATTCGTTCCAGTCAAAGTGGTCATCTTTGTCTTCAGAAACCTCTCCTTTCTTCTTCCTCCTGTCCTTTATGACATAATGCCTTACGTCGGCTTCGGTGACGCTGGCCAGTTTCATTGAAACCAAGAGTAATTTTATAGTGTCCAAGTGTGTGCGCAGTAAGCAGGAGCATTCAATTCCTTTAGGAGGACCTAGTCGACCGGTGAGAAATCAGGCACAGGAAAGACTTTCTAAATTCACATCCGTCACATGAATTATCTTACTTGTCAGACAATTAGGTGATCAGCCCGCATCGTCCTTACCAAAATTTGACATAAAACATTTCCAACGTCATAATCGGATCCACGATCCCAGAGTTAACAGTAACGAAACTAAGTGATTAAACTTTAGGGTGTTTCTATTGTTTAAATTTTCACATATCGTCGTATCTTATGAACAAGGGCGTAATTGCAAAAAGCTTTACTGGAGAAGGTTTTCTTTCTTTCCGCAGAAAAATGTCCAATTCGCAAAAATTGAATTTTTCCTCGTTTTTTTTCTCGCGGAAGCCTTTCATTAATAGTGCCTGTTTAAGAATTCGCCGAGGCATCAACCTATTTAAATTAAAAATTTTCTAAACCAATAAAAAAAATAAACACAAATCGCATAACCCACTTAGACGTCGATGTCTATTTTTGCAGATGGAACGTGGAACTGCTTTTTCAAATTTCGCTAAAAGGTTCTTAATGAAATGCTTATGAATAGAATCAAAATTTTTAAAATGGATGCTGCTTTACTGAGGACATGGAAACTCACTCCAACTTTCCATAATGCCTCAAGTGTTGCAGTAATTAACTCCTATTATTTGCCAAAGCAATCCTGCAAATTGATACCTCTTAAATACACGAGGACGGACTGAGAAATACGAACTATTTATATTCCAGACACTTTGGAATAAATGGAAGCTCTAAAAATATCAGCCTTTTCGTATTGATTTTTTTTTGTCTTTTGTTTTAGCCATAGTGTTTTTAAGGAGTTTTCATGAATTTTTCAGATGGATATTTTATAAGCTTTACATTTTAGCCTACCTTATTCATATGCGCCGTGACATTATAGTCTTCGACTAGAATAAAATTTCTATGCAGTTAAGCGTATGTGTTTAGAGTCACTTTATTTAAAAAGTGTCACATTATTTGAGGCTTCGAATTTTACAAAATTCAAAAATATATTTGTTCGTCTTCTAGAATGTTCCGTCATTTGCAGCGGAAAACATACAGATCGGCTGCGACTTACGAACGCGACTGACAGCCTCGATCTAGACAATAATTGTACAATTACAGAAGTTGAAAGAGATACAGATTGAGTGGTCAAAGTCATTTGGCCGAGTTATGTCAAACCCAGCCGACAGATCACGATTAACATGGAATTGACATATTCCGACCAAATGACGTAGGCTCTCTTTCAATTTCCCCCATTATACATTGAAGTGTGCAAACTATAAGGCATAAGTCATGGACGTTTTGTATTGGCTGTCAGCCGCGTCTGACGTCAGTCGCGGACGTTTTTGTATAGGCTGTCAGTCACGTCCGATCCGTTTGTATTCGTCTTTACGAGTAATTGTACGTCCAACCGGCTAACTGGCGCACTGATCAGTTTTCGTCATAGACTTCTAAAGCCTGATGGCTGATCCATCGTCGGTCACAGATTAAAGCCACACACGTATGTTTAATGCACTCAATATTATCGCATGCGTTGCGATATCTATTTCCCTTACTTTTTCTATAAGGATGACAATTCGCAGCAAAATCACGGTATCTCAATAGGAAATATGCGTGTAAAACAAAATTTATTGAATGCAAATTATTACGATAGTGGGTTAAAAGATATACAAAAATGACAAAAAATCTCTGAATTCTGTTGATAAATAACTAAGATATTAGCGATATAAGTTTTGTACCCATCTTTTTCTCTTAAAACGTAATTTAGTATGAACTTTGTATGTAGCTTATGGAATTTGACGTCACAATTAATATCGGATCTC
>JAOTAV010000030.1:331315-345916 GCA_026546445.1 Cyclargus thomasi | reverse complement strand
GCAGGTCCGTCAACTGGCTCTCTTTCATATTATTTTACTCGTACTTATGTTAACTATAGGCTTTGCAAGCGTGGAAACTATTTTAAATACCATGGAAGCATTTAATCGAAATGAGAATTAATTTACATCTGATAGCAACCTCTCTCTTTTTGCCTCTGAAATTTGGTATAAATAGATGCTATTTATACCGAATTTCAGAGGCAAAAAAATTTAAAAAACCTAATTTTTATAATAATTGGATAATAATCAGAGGCATAAAATGTGTCCATCAAGATATCTACTATGAATTTCTACTAATGAACCATACCACCAGTTTTGAGAGAATACATAAATGGTTATTATGCATACGTACCCTAAATTAAAAAAAACTAAATATAATTATAATAATTATTATATTTATTAAATAAATAAAATTCGAGCACGGCTGTCCTTTAAACCCTAGGTCAATTAAGCGTGACGGTGTGTAGCCTGCAACCATCGGACCATCGGGAGGCTTCCAACAAAACCTCATTTGTCCAAATAGAATAAGTAGTTTTAAAGTTACGAGGGAACAGATTAACATCCATACCCACATACATATTATATACATGTATAGAGGTCTTTATGTCTTCTGACTATAAGATACACAAGGAAGATTGACATAATAATGTTGTTCATAATAATTTATGTCGTCATTTTCTTTAAATATTACTGTCCGGTTTTAATAATAATTATGTTATTGTAATACTATTATGTATTTTGCTATACACAGCCTAATAAAAATAGTCACCAATGAGAAAAAAAAAATTCAATCTCTTTCAAATCATATTTATCAATGGAATGGAAAAAATTCAACAATAATCATTGTATTAACGATTTTTTCCATTCCATTGATAAATATAATTTACTGTTTATGGGTAGGAAAATAAAACGAAAAAATGATATGAAAAACAATTATATTGCAGTACCCAAACGAGGACAACTCATATTGAATCTACTTTTAAATGCTTGCTACACAAATGTGAAAAATGTTTTTACGTTTTACATACAACCCAAACAAAATGTCTTGAGACTCGATTTCATGTTATTATTATTGTCATTATATCATCATAGCCAAGTCTCAAGATTTTATAACCGATCTATACATGTAACCAAAATACAATTCAACAGGTTAAAATGGTAGTCAGCTACAAATACCTTAAAATGCATTATTACAATCGACGAAAAAATAGTTTCAAATACAAAGTCACATCTCAGTCTTTAAAATTTTACGCTCGGAAAACATCCATGATGTTCCATCAAAAACATATTCAAAGTTTTACTTTGTGTATTGTTTGCAATTTAACATATTTAAATGCGAATTATACCTAAGATATGCTATATTTATGTGGAGTTACATTTTAGTCTTAGCTTAACAATTCGTTTCAAATCATTATGATCTCAATGTAGAAGTTACAAATTGGACCAAACACTTAATTTTTATGCGCGATAAAAATCATTCAAAGCATTTTCTATTCACATCGCTCTTATACAATTTACATAAAGACCAACACAAATTAGAGTTTTCGATATTTCATTTGTTGCCAGGCGGAGCAATGTAGCGGTTAGGTCTTCTATTGTGCTTCGGCTATTAAAGCATGGCTGAGCTACCTACTCTGTGGCTAGTATCAAGAAATTATGGCGGGACAACAAAATTCTTGTGGTCTTTATGTCAGCGTCAAAAAAATACGACACGTATGACAGCAACGTTTTGCCCATGCCAGCTGCTTGACACGTCACAAGACACTTGACACTAAAAACCTTAGGCTACGTGGCTCCACCCAGCAGCTCATGAAATATAGAACGCCCTAATTGAAACGACTTTTTATATTGGTGGATTAAGCTCCTAGCTGCTTGTAGAGTATGGGCACGTAGTCGTCGTATTGGGCCTGGTAGAAGTTGCCAGCGATCGGGTCGCCCAGGTTGTACTTCTGGGCGAACTTGGCGATGGAGAACATGGCACGGTTGTCGCCGGACCTGAAATCGTAGAATGCAATGATGGAAAATTAAGAGTTCCAATGCTTAAGGACTAATAACAATGAGACTACATTCAAAGGGAGTTGAAACGTTTTCCACCGTCTAAAGTCTAAACCCTCAACATCACCCTCTTATAGAACTAGGCTTGCATGTTTTAGTTTTGTAATTTATCATGAATTTTAAACTATTATTAATTCATTTTGATATACTGAGGTATTTCTACAACATACTACAAAATCAGGTGACGATTTAGAGGGAATCTGATGTATCCATCTCACTCCCTAAAATTTTTTAACTCTTACCCACAGCGACATATTTTCCCGAAGTTCAAATGATGTGTAATGCACGGTAATTGGTATTAGCTTACCTAATACCAAATCTTAATAAAATGCAAAAGTTTTAACGTGAAATTGTAAGAAACATTTTATGTAAGAAACATGTTGATGCGAATTTTTTTGTATGTATGCAACATACTAAAAAAATCGCATTAACTATATTACTAGAATGATCGATCAAAGTTATTTACTGCCATACTCACGTGTTAGTTAGCCTGGGCTCGTCGAAGCTGAGTTTCCCCGGCTGCTTGTAGACGAGGAACACGTAGCGGTGCAGCCCGGTGCCCTGCGGTGGGCCAGAGCCGACGTAAGCGGACAGAGTCTCGCCAGCACTAACGTTGGTTCCAGGTACGTTGCCCACTAACCAGTGGTGCCACTCCCTGAACTTGGGTTCCGAGCGCGAAGGCGCATCGGGGTCTGTGAGAAGAAAAATGTTACAGAAGTAGAAGCAAAGGTCTGTCAAAAAAAAGCTACAGAGAAGTTTAAATGGGCAAGTTTATAACGTTAATTTCCCTTAGCAACATAACAATTATATGGAACTCCTTAAGAGCTCATTACTATTTCTGGTAAATCTTCTATTAAAACAACTTCTATTGGAAAAGAACTTCAATTCTCACTAGGCAATCATTAGAATACGTCCATATCCACAAAACATACCGGTCATGGCCAGGGTGTAGAAGGCGTCGGGGGCGGCGTCCCACGAGACGGTGGGGACATCCTTCACCTGGGTGGGGGTCAGCTCATTACCCTCCTTCACTTCCACGACGCTGGGGTACTTCACCTACAACAATGAAGTTGAGAGAAAAATTATTCAAAGGATACGCACGAAAGAAGGACTAACGTCTCTAGTACACCGACGCTGCAAACCGCGAAACATCGGCGGACAGATTTTCAGATGACACATGACAACACGTTATGTTGCATCTCGCGGAGGATGAGATTAGTGTTTAATAAAAAAAAAGCTTGGCCTGTTTTTGGAGAGCCTTACGAAATCTGCCACTGCGTTCTTCTGTTTGCACAGACTATAAGTTAGCTTAAAAATAAAGCATGACCTTATATAGGTAAGTCGTATGTTGGCAATTTAATTCGAGTTGCTTAATAAAGTTCCTACATTTAAAGAATATTCATATCTAACTACAGTCAATAAAAATTTCAACAATGACTCTTAATCATAGCCAAGACTAATTAATAATAAACTATCCAGTAAATTTACATTTCATTATCAAGGAGAATGTTTATAAACTTGGCATTGTAAATTACACCAGTGAATGTTCACGATAAAGCGTTACTAAAGGATTATTTCGCTTTGGATTCTAATGTCTGGTTTACAGTTCTAAGCAAATGAGTAGTTCACTAAATTTTAACTTAATTTTAAGTAACTTAACTTGCCACTTGCTTCTAAATCTTGTGTTTACATGAAGTTATTAACTTAAAATAAAACAATTATTAAAAAAAATCATAAACCCGACTGCTTAAAAACTAAAAAGAAAAAAAAGAACCTATCACACTTAAATTATTAAGTAACAAACGCAGTTTTGGTACATTTTTCTGTGGCATTTAGTGAATAACAGAGTAGTTTATACCCGCCTGTAGCACTTTGAATTATTAATTTAAACTAATTTAAGTGTGCTAAGTTCTTATTTACTTGTATGATTGATGTATTTGATGTAATTAAGTTAAAATTTAGTTAACTATTTTTCTACTTAATACGTGTAAACCAGACTTAAGTGCCATTTGCACCAGTTTGGAGCAAATTAACCATAAACTTTAATGGCAAAAAATATTCACGCCCTATAAGTAAAAATCGCCACGATAATATTAATGAAGGTAAAATTAATGTAAAAATAATATTTTCGAGCTCGAGGCTACCTGGGCCAGAGCTCTCTTGGATCAGGGATATCTGGGCCAAAGCTCTCTTGGATCGGGGATATCTGTGCCAGAGCTCTCGAATTGGGGATATCTGGGCCAGAGCTCTCTTGAATTGGGAATATCTAGGCCAGAGCTCTCTTGGATCGAGGCTATCTGGGCTAGAGCTCTTTTAGGTTGGGGCTACCTAGGCCAGAGCTCTCTTAGATCTGGCTATCTGGACAAGAGCCCTGATTAGTCTGTTTCTACATTATACTACTACAGACTACAGAATTGATGTATCTTATTTTACTACCCGAGAAATTGGGATTACATTAAACAGGTGCAATGTATGAGAACTTTTCTCCTTGGAGCAACAATATTATAATCTACGTCTAGTATTTAAAAGAGATTGAAAAAAATCTATTTATATTAAATTATTATATAATATTTAAAAATTGAACAAATTTCAAATATTTGTTAACACAGGTAATTAAATGACCATTGGGATATCTTATGACGGGTATCGTCGTTCCTACTCTTTTAATTACTTATTTTACTATTACTTATAATATCCAAAGAAAACTCGATTTAGTGCAGTACAAACGGTAAATCCAGTTTCAAGTTTCAACATCCAAAAGTCGCTTTCACACTTTCTAACGCTAATTTTTATTGAAGTAATCTTTAAATAGTAACTAACGAGACACTTCATTTCTGTGTCAATGCTAAGAACAGGAAAAGGGACTGCAAGGTATAAACCTCGAGGCTTATTGGGTTAGAAAATTAGTTTTGAACAACATAAGATGTTGATATTGTAATACAACTCCTTGCGCCAAAATTCGCTATCACATACATTTTTTGGGATCAAAAGTATCCTTTATCCTTCCCCGGGGTTCAAAATATCCATAACAAATTTCAGCAAATCAGTTACGCGATTTGAACGAGAAGAGGTAAAAAACTGATAGACAGACACACTATCGAATTTATAAAATGAGTTAATCCTTCTAGTCATGATTTTACGTTAACATAAACTCACCGAGACCAGCGCCGCCGGAGCCTTGGGCACGACGTCAGGAACCACGGCGTTCGCCTCAAAGGATTTCGCCACTGTAGCCATTGCTCTTGATAGCACCCTAAAATTGACCATAGTGCTGTCTGCTAGTAAAAAAACAATCGCAATTCTTAAAAAGGCCATCTTGTCCACACGACAACACGACAATAACCCAGCCGCTAACTGAGCTAGCTTTTATAACGGCGGTAATAAGCGCCTACGCAAACCAGTATAAGAGCGCGTGCACAATGCACTATTAAGGGCCTTCTAGACGGTCGGTATCAACCACCCAACGCAGGTCACCTTGGTCTGGTTGATATCAATGCACCGTGTGTAGGTCGGTTGACGATTCCACCGTCGAGTCGACCCAAATCTACACGGTCTATTTACACATGCCAGGAGGGTTAGCTAAGACCTAAACATTTTCGATTCTTTGTATAATCGCCAAATGACATAAGTACGCCTTATGACATTCCCATACACTTGTTTGGCGATGCTACAAAGAACCGAAAACCTTTAGGTCTAGGCTTACCCCCCAGTAGGGATTTGCTTCTGAGGTCTAAGGGTATTTGACCCACGGACCTCAGAAGCCCAGTTTAAGTTCATTTAGTTTTATTGTATGTAATGTTGTTTTTAACAATATCCTTCGTGTTGCGACTAAAACTACTATAAGTTGAACCTAGAAAAAACCTTCCAAATTCAAAAAATACTGTAGAGCAGATCATGATTCATGAGACCTAAACACGAGTATTTCAATACATAAGTTTTTGTAAAAATTTAATTGTTATGCTTAGATTATACTACAAATTGTTGTTTGTTATAAATCAAAAACAGTGTATGTAATTCGAAGTATAATTTTATATTTGCTTTAATCAAAATCATACTCTGAATACTCAATAGAGGGACAAAATCATGTTTCTCATATGGTATTATATCATAATTATAACATGTCATGTCTTACATAAAAAACCAATTATCATAAACTCATTGTCATGTATCAGAATCATGAAATCCAATTGTAGTGCAATTTTACCCGAAAACAAAGACTGCGTCGAAAATAATGTTGCCAGTAAATATAAATGCTAGGTCTGGCTACTATATAGCCAGACTATACTTGGATCATAGTGAGCATGGCCTACATCAGTATTATTAAGGCCCATATTCATTGTCAGCGCTTAGTACCTAAGAGCATGATCAAAAACTTTGAGATGCTGTTTTCATTGATAAAGAGATAATTATGAATGAAAACAGAATCTCAAAAATCTTTTTATCATGCTCTTAGTACTATGCGCCGACTATAATTACTTGCCTTAGTGACAACTGGAGCTACAGCTAATTGTATGTTGTCCATCATACTAATGTCAGATAACAAGAATTATAAAGATGAGACTATTATTTTCAAAAACTACTGAGCCCCACTTAAAATATTTCAATGTAGTAATTTGGATGGTTTTAGCACGTCTTTGTTGTCCCTGAGGCTCTAACAGAGCTGAGGTTCTAGCAACCGAGAATGTGCTACAGGAAGATGTATAATGGGGGAAATTGAAAGAGAGTCAGTTGACAGACCTACATAATTTGGTCAGAATATGTCAATTCTATGTAAGTCTTGATCTGTCTGTTGAGTTTAACAAATTACTTAGATCAACAATCTGTATCTCTCTGATTGTACAAAGTGACAGATGCAAAAAGGAAAAGTCAGTTTATCCCAAATATTTGTCATTTTGTCTATTCTTCGGCAGCCATGCTAAGCCCCCTTATTTAGGTAAATTATATAGGTTATTTCCCCAGACATATTTTAATACACAATTGTATAATAACCCTTCTCAAAGAACATTGTAACAGATCTTCATGTCTACAATATAATAACAAAAAACCTGTGATTCCTTCAACAGACTTAAAGACCTCACTAAATCTGAGACTTTACATGATATATTTTTTTAATAGTATATAATATTATGCATCTCAAATAAAAACTATACTCAAACTGAAATAAGACTCTTCTATTTTATTAGAATTGAGCTGTTACCATGTAACCATATTTTTTGTAGCAATTGATTCTAGTTTTGAAAGAAAAATGAATATCGAAATAAAAGAAATTATACATATTAATAGCACAGAATGTAAATTCATGACAGAAAAATAGTATTATTTACTCCTGTATATTAATGTACTAGGAGCCGACATATGTATATTCTCAAGCCTTCTTGAAAATATACAAAATATTTCATCAAAATTGGTCCAGTCATTCAAGAGTTTTGATGACAAACACACACACACACAAGAATATATATACTAGCTGACTGGCAAACTTTGTTTTGCCACATAATTTAGGGGGATGAAAAATAGATGTTGGCTGATTCTAATAGATTTTGGATAAGCACAAAAAATTTCATAAAAATCGGTCAAGCCATTTCGTAGGAGTATGGCAACAAAAACTGAGACACGAGAATTTGAGAATTTTATATATTAGATGTATATATATTAAGATCTACACTAGTCTAAATTAAACATACAGACAGATTTTGGGTCTGTTCCACCACTTACAGATATCCACAAGTTTATTTGACAGTTGTTTTATTGAGAATCTGTCTAAAAAGTTGTGTATATCCTAAAAGAAGAAACTTTATCAGTAAGCGATGAAACAGGTCCTTAATATTTTTGGCAGTAAGTGGGTGATCGAAAAGTATAAACTGCGAAAACTTACATGTGCTATGTGACTGAGAGGTTCCAAAGTAATATTTTGTGTATAATTAAAAAAATATATATTTGTTGCACACAAACATATATATTAAGAAACATTACGTAATTTGTTTGGAGAAAGGTTATACATCGTAAGCGGGTCCTCTAAATGAGGGTATATGAGAGTTTGTAAATTACATTAACAAGCGAGAACTAGATGTATAACAATATTGAAAAACGTTATTTGTAAAATTGATGGGAGCCATACATAAAAAGTTCTTTATAACTTACCTTGTGAATTAAGACTGCACCGGCAAAACTTTGTTATCTTTTTGTTAACGCAAAACCCAAAAGTTCTGGATTTATATATGTCAAATAGTGTCAAATTTTGAAGCTGACGTTTATTCTTCTCCTTCTCTGATGAATTTAATTTGTGGGGAAAAGAGCCCAAAAAGATTACAAATGCATGCATTTTGAGACCGATCTTCTTCCCTTGACTTGCATCGTGAGGACTTCGATTTGATTGCTGAATGAGCACCAGTTGCAACTCGCTACATCTCAACTTTATTGTTATTAGTTATTCTTTTCGGAGTCTTCATTTAAGAAGAGAAGGAAATAGAATTGCTATTTGCTGTTTTGTCAGTGGTTTGTCATCCCGTTGTCATTGTCATTGGTCAGTTTTCAGCGATTAGCTGCATTAGTTTTCCTGAAATTTGTTGTTTATAAAATTAATAATTAATTTATGAAATAGTGTCTTGACAGTGTATTTATAATTTGGCTCGTGTAGTAGCGCAAATACAATGGAATGCAAATTACGTTAAGTGGGAAAAATATGTTTGGAGATATTCAACTCACCAAACGGCTTATTGTTATTGCGTTAGTCCTGGGCATTATTTTAATTTTGAAGGACTACGTTTTTGTTTTTCCATAATGACTGAACACAAAGTTGCATATTTTTACAATCCCGATGTAGGTAATTTTCACTATGGACCCGGGCATCCTATGAAACCTCATAGGTTATCAGTTACCCATAGTCTAGTGCTAAATTATGGATTACACAAAAAGATGCAAATATACCGACCCTATCGTGCTAGTGCCCACGATATGTGTCGTTTCCATAGCGAAGACTATATCGAGTTTTTGCAGAATGTAACTCCACAAAATATACAAAGTAAGTATTGGCCTAATGATGTATTCATTTATGTCAGAGGTTACTGTAAATGTTACAACTCGTTAAATTTTCATTATATACTTTGAAATTCTGGCACATTGTTTATATTAAAAAGGATGTTTTACATAAAATGTAGTTCGTACAACAGATAAACTTGGTTTTATTGCATATATTTATGTTTTAGGTTTTTCAAAAGATTTGCTGCATTACAATGTTGGAGATGATTGTCCAGTTTTTGAGGGTTTATTTGACTTTTGCTCCATGTATACCGGTGCATCTTTGGAGGGTGCCATGAAACTTAACAACAATGCTTGTGACATAGCTATCAATTGGTCTGGTGGACTACATCATGCTAAAAAGTTTGAACCATCTGGTTAGTTGGCTTTGGTTATAAATAATTTATATTAAAATATGCAAGTGACTTCATTTAAAAATACCAGACTATATATAAATTGTAAGTTATTTCTTTCAGGTTTCTGCTATGTTAATGATATAGTGATTGCTATTTTGGAGTTATTAAAATATCATCCCAGAGTTTTATACATAGACATTGATGTTCACCATGGAGATGGTGTCCAGGAAGCCTTTTATTTAACTGACAGAGTAATGACAGTCAGTTTTCATAAATATGGCAATTATTTCTTCCCTGGTACTGGGGATATGTATGAAATCGGGGCTGAAAGTGGCAGGTACTTTTCTGTCAATGTACCACTAAAAGAGGGTATTGATGATCAAAGTTATGTACAAGTAAGCAGTTTTTGATTCTGTTGCAAATTATATTTTGTAATAACTTATTCAAAGAGGAATATCTTGAAACTTAGTTCTATATTTCAGGTTTTCAAGCCAGTTATATCCAATGTTATGGAGTTCTACCGTCCTACTGCAATTGTTCTGCAGTGTGGTGCAGACTCACTTGCAGGGGACCGCCTCGGATGTTTTTCTCTGTCTACAAGAGGCCATGGAGAATGTGTTAAATTTGTTAAAAGTTTAAATGTACCCACTCTTGTAGTAGGAGGTGGTGGGTGAGTAATTTTTTTTCCATTTATTTATGAAGGTAAAAACACTTATAAAATTCAGTTTCATAGCATAAGTATTTCCATGTAAAAGTATATGTGTACATAAATAAATAAATTCAATATGATTTTTTACCCTACCTGATGTTAAATAAGACTCTTTAATTTCTTTTTGCCTGTTGCACCAAGAGTGATAAGTTATAAGTCACATTGATGCATGGAGAAGTATGGATAATCAATCATATAAGTTATTGCTAGCCAATCTGAAACTTACCAAGAAGTAGTGAAACAGACCCCTAATATCAAATCTTTTCATAATAACATATTAAAAATCTGTTTCAATAAATGTATCAATTATGTATTAATCTTTTCACTTGATGACAGGTATACACTACGAAATGTAGCAAGATGCTGGACCTATGAAACATCACTCCTAGTGGATGAAAACATTTCAAATGAACTTCCATACACTGAATATTTGGAATTTTTTGCACCTGACTTCCAACTCCATCCAGAAATTAACAGGTAACAAATGTTTTCTCAATGTTTCTAATTTATATTTTTTTATTAAAAATGTTACTCAGTTTTACAGTTTTGAGCATTTAATGTATATGTACTGGCCTGTTGCAGGCCTGATAGCTCCTCAAATGCAAACAGCAAACAGTACTTGGAAGCGATAACTAAACATGTTTATGACAATCTGAAGATGTGCCAGCATTCTCCTGCAGTCCAGATGACACATATACCGGGTAAATATCTGATGATTAAGGACTTAAAGCATTTTATTGAGGGTTGGAAGGCAAACCCTCATTAAAATGCTTAAGTTATAATTTCAATCTAGTCTTCTTATAATATGCTTTTATTGAGTGTTGGAAGGCAAACCCTCATTAAAATGCTTAAGTTATAATTTCAATCTAGTCTTCTTATAATATGCATAATCAAACATAATACAGATTAACTTTTTTTTTCATATTCCCATGATTGAAATTTTTCGCTTTTATTTCTGCTACTTTCACAGTTTACCATATACAGGGGATCCCAAAGTATTATCACATTTGTTACATTCTGTATAGTGTTTAGTAATATTTTATATTGTGTTTCAGGTGATTTCTTCCCTGAGGAATATAGAATAAAAGAGGAGCCAGACCCAGATATCCGCATAAGTCAAGAGGAAGCTGACAAGATGGTTGAACCTAAGAATGAGTTTTATGATGATGAAAAGGATAACGACAAGGAAACAGTTACAGAGACTAAGGATCCATAGCATACAAATGGTCCGGCTGACCCACTAGCCATTTGACGACACAAGATGTACAAACGTCTAGGAGTGTAATGTGTCGGATACTTTTTGTGTTAAGTGAATTTATAAGTATGCAGTACTTGGTGTGGAGGCTAAGAACTGGTTGTGGTTTTCAGTGTAGGTGTGTGATTAAATGAAATGAATTATTACCAATGGTAAATGAGATCCTAGAATTAAAAAAAATCTAAATATCGCTAGTTAGTATCTACATTTATGTATATAATCAATTTAAATTTTCAAACATGACTTTTAAATTAATCAAAATGTCTGGTACTCTTACTGAATGATCTCTTACAAGTTCTTCATACAGTGAATTTTAATTTACTTAATGTTTTGTTGTACAGTAAAATCATTTAAAAAAAAAGATTATGTTTAAAAACAGCGTGATAAACATCCATTAATCCATTTAGAATGTTACATGTTAATAGTAATATTAGGAATTTTAGATAGAATAAGTAGCTGTTGTTAGTAATTTTAAATACATAAATAGCTAGTCTGACTGACTAATAAATAATCCAAAAGATATGACCTACTGATAATTCTGATTATGTTGCTGTCATTTCAAACAAATTGTGCACAGACAGCAATATCAATCATAAACGTATTCCCATACTGTGTCAATGTTATGGATTAGTAATTGCGGTCTGAATATTAAATAATACTACAGAATTCATTATTGTAAAGTAAACAAATCATTGTTTATTTAAGAATATAAATATGTGATAAATTTTTGAATAATGCACTCTAGAATGATTATAATTTTTATACAAAATAAATAGTCAATAATAATAATTTGTAGTTTAAATTTTTATGGTAATTTGTGTTAAAATATTATAAGGAAGTAATTAATGAAATAAAAAAAAAAACTTTATATCATTTATTAAATCTAAAAAATAAATATATATTACTTAATAAATTTAGAACTTAGTATCCTCCTAATTTTAAATCTAAATTATTACTAGATATATATTCATTTAAATCTTTCATGTCTTCATTAAAGTCAACTGTTAAATGTATAAGGTTACAACAACTCTGAATAATCTGTTTAACCACTTCCTTAGAAACTTCTAGGGTACAATCCAGCCACAATGATTTGATGTTTCTAAGATAACCTTTGCTGAGTATAAGCTTCAAAGTTTCATCAAAATGTGTCTTCGACTGGTACTTGACAGTCAACTTCTGTAAATTTTGTGCAGCCTCTAGAAAGAATGTCAAAACTTTCTCCAAATTAAAATTATCACTACCAACAGTTAAAGTGTGTAATTTATTAAAAATATTAGGTTTTTTGTAGAGATGCGGAATGGACAGGCTACTCGACTGTGTAAGCAGACAGATGTTAGTAATATTGGGACAGCTGACTCCTAAATTGATTATAGTTTCTATTGTCATACAGTCATCTATCTCCCACAATGAAAAGTGTGTCAAATATTGACCTTGGACTTGTAACAGACGATCTAGCGAGGGGGAGTAGGAAAAAAATAGCATATCTAATCTAGATAATTGCAAATTGCTAGCACTTATTGCCTCAAGGACATCATCTTTGTCATGTGTTGACAGATGTGTGATAGCTAATTCTTTCAGATTGGGACAAATTTTGACTAGTTTCTGTATACTTTCAGCAGAGATATAATGACAATTAACCTTCCTTAAATTTAAAGGGCCAATTTCTACCTGAGAACCTATTAATGTTGACCCAATGTCACAAGATTCTATCCTTAGCTCCTCAAGATAAGGTAATTCCCGGATAAGCATAATGATGCCAGTTTGAGAAACACCACGAAATACCCTATTTGATTTTTCATTTCTAGGTGGGTCCATTGACAAAATTCTTAAGCGTTTTAGGGAAGTCAAGTAGCTAAGACCAACATCAGAAACATTCCTAACTATAACTGATGCATTGATGAGGGACTTGCGAATTTCAACCTTCGAAACTATATTAAGCTCTTCAAGTAGAAGACAACTTTTACCAACAGTTTCGAGGATTTCGTCTGTACAAATAAACTTTAAATCAAGAATGACTAGGCGATTCAGCATTGGAAATAGGTGAATCCAAAAAACTTTGGGAATGCAATTATCTACATCAATTTTCCGAAAGACAGATAAATGAGGGTGTGTTAAGACACGCAGCTGGACTCGAGGGTCGCCTCCATAGGGACAACATGACCGTGACATACACAAAACATCGAACAACCTGTAACAAAACATGCTTTTGTCGTAACTGTTTCAAAGTAAATATTATAAATACTATAAAATATTATAATAACGATTACATAATCAACAGTTCATTTTAAAGCTACGTAATAGGAAGTAACAGAAAAACGAAACCTTACCCACTTGGTAGTGTAGACATGAGGTACTGTTTTAAATCACACACATGCCTCTGACAATCAGATACTTCTGTAACTGGATAATTTTTTTCGATAAAATAACAGTATTCATTTATAAACTGAAGGGAATTTTGAACACAAATTTTAAACAGACTACTCGGTTGCTTATGAGGCATTTTACATTCGATAGTTAATGATTTATAAAAATAGATTGAAACATATATGTATACTAATTATAAGGGTCCTCTTTTCAATATAGGTTTTTTTCTTTTTTTCCTGAAAGAATAAACTGCTGAACACAATTAAAATTAATTGCAAAATTTTTGATATATCAGCAGCAGCAATAATTAGCTTTGTTTTTATTTTTGACAAATCATACAGCATTTGACAGGTGCTTATGGTCAAACCACAGATTACTTTTTAACCGACTTCCAAAAACGAGGAGGTTATATTATATGTTCGGCTGTGGTTTTTTTTTATGTACGTTCACTTCGGTCTTCGTACATAGCTCCGGTCCGGCGTTTGTAAACAGATTTTCAAAATTTTGGCTTTGTTGTATAGAATATAATTGTTCCGAATAGGTCCCATATTCACCATGATGATGGCTGATGATGGAAACCATGAGTAATCGAGGGAACTCCTCGAAATTTGTATGAAAATTTGGTTTTCCTAGAAGCGTCCCAGGTATATGTTACCAAAAAGTATGATTTGGTACCAAGGTATACCATGGTTCTGAAGGTACTGAGAGAACTCATTATCCCTTACAGATACGACTTTGGGGTTTTCGGTCTTGTTTTAAAAACTGAAGGCATATGCTACTACAATTTAAAATTTATTCATAATCATCATCACTGCAATTACACCAGGCACCATTCATTATGATTC
>JAOTAV010000030.1:298784-331215 GCA_026546445.1 Cyclargus thomasi | reverse complement strand
TAGTGAAATCCGTCCAGTCTTACACGCGTGATGCCGTGACCAAGGAAAATTGGTTTCATTTTTATATATATAGATATAAGTAGATTAATCTATTACATAAAAATAAGCCGGGTTTTCCTTCCTGACGTCATAACTTCATAACGCAGGCACCGATTTCCATGGTTTTGAATTTGTTAGAAAGGTCTAGGGCTCCGTGAGGTTTAAAGCATAAAAAATTCAGGAAAATATTCAAGAGAAAAGCACGAAAACAGGGAAATCATTCTCACATACAACGCCATCTCTGATATATAGCATGCACTACAACGGCGCCTAATAATTTTATAAAGACTAGCCTACGCCGCTCTGCAGCTTCACCTACTACGATGCATCTAATGTAAAATAGCCCTAATAAAACTATTTAGGGAGTATCGGCGCCAAAGCGATGAGAACATCCATCACGCCGACAGGTGGATGTAATGTTTAGCTCCGGTATGATTTACTTCACCATCATATGTTCATTTCTAGATGAATAATGGGAGAAAATTCGTTGACAGGTTTTGAAAGGTTCGGACTGTCCGCAGTTCGAACTTTACATGTTTAAGAGCCTGTCCACGCTAAGGAGATCTGGTACGGAGTGAAGTATGTTAGCGGATGACATTGACAGTAGTTTGCCTGTAACTTTTGTCAATGTCATGCGCAGACTCACTTCACTCCGTACCAAATGCGCCTAGTGTGGACAGGCTCTATGTCGCATTTTTTCTAGGTAACCCTTATCGTCTTAATTAATTAATCTTAGGTGTATGGAAAACAAATAATAGTCAACATATGACCTATCAAAAGTAAAAGTACGTAAAATCGTAGGACTACAGCTTGATAGTTTCCGTACCGCGCCCTAGGAACGTGCAATACGCCAAAAAACACTTCCATATAAATCACTGATCATTTAAGTGTAAGGTAAGCCTGTAATAACATAAAACAACAAAGCCTCATATTTTCACAACCAACCTTCTTAGATATTTTATGTCTTATCAACTAAATGCTTAAGGACATGTTGTCCAAAATCGTCTAATAAATGTTCAATGTAGACAATTTTTTTAAAGAAATTTAGTTTTTATAACCTTAAAATCGCTGTAGCGCTTTATACCATCGCTAAAATAAAAACTGCCTTCTATATTTTTTTCAACGTTTTACCTATTCTACAAAACGTACTAGGACGCTCGATTTACTACATAAAAGCACTCTCGCCTCCCCGGAATGGAATGGAATCTCGCACACTTGCCCGCGCCAATACGTCCCATTTGTTCTGCCGTTTGCGCTCGAAGGTAACAGACAGACACACTGAGAACTATAAATTAAATCTCCCATGAGATGTTTTTGAAAATTTTGGATTAGATTGGACCACGGAATCGCGTTCTCCTTTGCTAACTTTAACTCCTTTTTACTCCCTTAGGAGACGAATTTCGAAAAATCCCTTCTTATTTACTTTTGATCCAAAGGTCGCTCGATTTACTACAAAAAAGCACTCTCGCCTCCCCGGAATGGAATGGAATCTCACACACTTGCCCGCGCTTGATACATACACTTGTCCCATTTGTTCGCAGTCAAATTCAATGAGGAAATGACTTCGATTCCTTCGGCTCTGATAAATGTGCCATTAACAAGCCATCGGCTCGCAATATAGATTGAAATATTTGCGTCGTGAGCTTAGCATGACTATTGTAGTACAATTCATAAACCAGAACACAACGCATTCGATTAATCATACGATCAATAAGATTGTGACAAATTTATGTCCATATCTCATTATACCCGTGTAATAACTAACACGTACTGCATAATAAGCGATCACTATCATCAGCAATAGAGATACGTCTGTCTGTTTGTTTTCGAGTTTTGATGAAAAGAGGACCGGACAAAATGGTACAAGGACCAAAAGGACGTGACATGTAACAATAGAAAGGTATTTCATTGACTGCAATAGATACTAAAAAGGCTCGTTTGAAATCACTGTTTGAAAAAAGTTAAGGCTCTATATAAAATACGCGTCCGTGGCCTAGTGGGTAAGGTTTTTGGTCCCCACTCAAGAGGGTGCAGGTTCGTACCCCAAGGAGGCGTGTACCAATGAGACATTTTCCAATCTCAAGTACATAATACGGATGCTCATTGCCGTGGGAGGACCATGCTTCGGCACGAATGGGCCGGCTCGAACCGAGAGACACTAAGAGAGGTGCCCCACAGACACTGGCGTAAACGGCGTTTCGCTGTGTTTTGTCAAGCGAGTAAGTTTACCTCACCTCATTGCCTTTTCACATTTCCCGTTTCCTATTCCCGTAGCCTCTTTCTTTATTACAGCCCGGTAAGGCACTTGCAACGCTTATGATGTTACAGGTGTTACGAGCGACGGCACTTACTTTTTATAAGTGACCCGTCTGCTCGTCTGCCCCCTTATTTCATTAAAAAAATCTGACGGTTGTTTATGGTTCACTTATTTTAAGTCCGGCTACGTGGCGTAGCATGTTCAACCAGCCTATAACGTAAATTGTAATAATATAAAAGTATAAAGTGAATTTCACTGACGGTATTTGATTTTGAATGCAATTTCAAACACTTTTTCAGTACGCTATATTATCATTACGAAACCCACTGGGCGGGCCGTTTTTTGCTCAGACCATACGAGTACATAAAAACTTTGTATATACTCTGTCAAAATCTATGATTCAGACAACTTGTTACTTGACCCGAGATAATGTCGACGCAAAAAATGAAAAAAAAAAAACCGCCATCATGTATTAATTATGATTCATATAATCTACGGCACATTTAATTTAATATAATACTGACACGGTTCAATTCCTCAATATAATAAGGATAAGCTGTATAGGGTTGGCACTTTTAACTAGCTAAGTTTTATAAAAAGAAAATATAGGTTACACGGTGAAGGCTCTACATAAATTGGCAATGATCGTTGGTTGTGCAAACGTTCATACAATCTTTCGTAGTGCTTTGTCAAAGAGTCGGTCGAAGGCGATCTTTGAGCAGAGCAGAAGTCGGTCGAAGGCGATCATTGAGCAGAGCAGAGAATACCCTCTTCATGATAGTGCGTGTCATGGTCTGTTATTGCAGATTAAGATGAGTATAAAATACTGAAAGAGCTAAATTAGCCAGAATGTAACGTAACGCACAAAACTTTAAATTTCAATAGATTTGCGAGATGCACAATATTATCTTGTTATCTACGATATATTAAAAAAAAAAACTGTGTACATAGCACACATCGCAATACCAAAATATTAGTCTCGACGTAGCCATCAAAACCGACTCTTATTAATGTCAACGCTACAAACTTTTTGCGTTTCAAAAATAATTATAAACCAATTTAGTAAATAGCAATGCAAGGCTCATTATAACTAGCATATCAGGAGTCAGAACCTAATATGAATAAACTCAACGATTAATATCAATCGTGTGAAAACCGTGGCATATCAGGAATATTTGGCACACATTAGCGTCTGATACTGCGCACACCACATTCAAATTCCTAGCCAATCTGACCTACATAACTCGAGTGTGGCAGCCCTGATGTTTTTGCGGTAATTTCGGCGTCGTGTAAAAACTTAAGGCTCAAACATGCTCTCTTTTAGGAGCACGTGTTAGTTGCAATATAAAAAGTGTTTATGATGTCAGTACCGAAACCGAGTGTGATGTAATGCTCATTGCAGGCTTCAGTTGCTTTGTAAGGCTGTTTTCATAACGACCTTCGTAATAAGTGGAGCTTCTGAGCTTATGTCTAAGCTCTGAAGAAACTACAAGGTTGCTATCAGTTTTTAATTAAATTTAAGTTTGATACAGGTAGAAAATTATAATATAGACTTTGAATTTCGAACAAATGGTAGGATAAATACTAAAGGAATGATATGCGGTTGGTATAGCTTGACGACAAATGCTATACCTCGCCTTGGGTAGGATCGCGGCGCGGCGAGGGAGAGTTACCATAGTTACCGGCCACGCTATTCTGTCAGTTGGCCGTCAACGTTTTCGGCGCTTTCGCTTAGTACTCTTATCCGTCCCGCGCACCGTCCCACGTCTCTAGAGCGCGGTATAGAGGATGTGGTCAAGCTATACCTAAAACTTGCAGTGTAACCAAAACTAGTGTTTACCAGTTTCACCAAAGAATACGTAATAAGCTGTAAAACTATTATCATCTACCTTTTTGTGCTTACTACTTTTACCAAAAAATGCTATTACTATATTCTTTAAAGGACTTCATTTAAAACAATATTATTGCATTGTGTTACATAACGTCAACATACAATATTAAAAATACTTTGACAAGGACGGGTGTTACTTCATACATAATGATAATTTATAATTGCTTCGAATCCATTAAAATAAATATTTCTCAAGCTCGGATGTCAGGAGTAATGCGGTTTTATTTATTGCATTTAACAAATCAATATTATTCTAAGTAATAATTGTAATAATAGTTAAGGTCCAAAGGAATATATCATGTGAATGACTTCAAAGATTTAATTTTTTTTAAATTTTGCTTTATCAGAAAAATATCCTCACAGAAAACTAGCGTGAAACGGTGTTGTGCTTCCTCTGATTGTTTTGTTAAAAAACAAATAAATGTAGGTACACGAAAAAAATATTCATAATATGTAACAGGGGTTATTATGACCTCTTATTCCCAGCCAAGTTCCAGCCAGTCAGCAGTCACGTGACACTAACGTTCCAACACGTTTGAAATCCATTCATAGACAACTAAACTAGTATTAATTCAGTTATTATTCTAATAAACAGACATTGTAATACGAAAAAAGAACAAGGCAATTGTTGGCCGTATATTGAATTGCCTGCAACCATGCAGTTTTGTAATGGTCATAATAGCCCCCCTGATTTTTGAAATATCCCAAGTAAACTTTCTACGGCCATTCTGCATTCGCCTTTATAAGGTCTATATAATACTAGTGGCCTATGACTTCACTTTACAAAAAACCGATAGACGCGCCGTCTGGGGTCCGATTCTCACACCTCGAGACTCGCTTTGATTTCACACTACGACTTTCTCGATCTCGCATGAGACTATATAATTGTATGTGTTAATATTCTGCGGTCGAAGTGGGTTTCGATGTACGAAAATCAGGCCCCTAAGCCCTGACAGCATGTCGCGAATCACTGAGCTGATATGATTGATTGTTACCTGCACATAATAGTATTAAATATGATGTAAGCGGACATGGGACAGAGGCCGTGCTTCGAAACCGTTTTGTAGGGTTTCGTACCCAAAGGGTAAAAACGGGACCCTATTTATGAGAATTCCACGTCTGTCCGTCTATCTGCCTTGTCTGTCCGTCTGTCAACTCGCACTCACTGTTAATGCATTATTGGCACATGACAAGAGATGTCACTTGGAAATATAATATCTAATAGCAAGATTGAGCTCGGAGAATTAATGTGGAAATAAATATGTGAACCAAGCCTTTTAGCCTTTTATTCACTCATCTCTTAACGAACGAATCTAAATCCCCCGTTGTACTGTAACATACGTGAAATGACATTGTAGGACGGCAACATTAGGTCGAGTCCGAAGGTTTGAATGTGCATTTGAGAGTTGTATCAGGGACTGTACTATCAAAAGGAATTTTCAAATATTCGGACTCGTCCCACTCTCTAACATAGCTTTTTCAAGTTAGTAGCCTATCATTTAACAATAAGTGACGATTTGTATGCCGTCGACCGTCAAGTGTTATTTTTTTGACACCATGCGCGCTGTGCGCACTTACATGAATATTTAAGAGAGGCACGTACCCGGTTAATACCCATATCTACCCAAAATTTTGGGTAGGCAATATTGTAATAAAGTAATAATTGTGATAAAATAGAATATATAGTTTGAAAGTTATGAAGATATTGTTCTCTTTAGTCTCTCTCTCTCTTCGGTTATCTCTGTTTAGAATAGTATACTGACATAGTAATAAGTGTTTTTACTAACAAATTTATGGATCTGTGTCATCTGAAATAAACAAATTTTATTTTATTTATTTAGAATTTTATTAACCAACGACATAGTTGATACACATTAATAAATAAAAGAAATAGGTATCACTGCGAAATATTGAATATATCAATACTGAGTTATGACTGCAGGTATGTAATTATGTATGTATATCTATAGTGCTGATCAATTTGTTAAAGGTGAATATATTTTATTAATTTGCGTATACCCATTAGTAGTAGACCCATTTTTAGGGGGTGACCTTTAAACTTAAGTTTAGTAACTAGTATCTACAATATATATTCTGTGGCTTTGCCCAGTAACATAAAAAATATTAGAAATTACATGACACACACAACTCCGTTGTGCCAAATTTCGTTTATCGCGAGGGAACTATACATATTTCCGGCATAAAAAGTTTTTACCAGATCATTCTGGGGTGGGCACGGACCTCCCAGCCACCTCCCTTTTTACGCCTATGATTTTATTCCATTTCAATACATATTGTCGTATATGTCGTAGCGGCGTTAGGGGGGAGGGCGACGGACGACCATGCCGCGTATGTCAGAGTTAATCAACTGTTATTTTTACCACAATTTCTGCCTTTCCGAGCTTAAACCGTAATAATTACAAATTACTAATACCTAATTAAAATCTGATCATATACACATTTTCTTTAATACATATAATGACATTATAACTGAGAATTTAAAAAAAAAAACACAGTTATTTTATGTTTACAAGCCCGGAGACAATAAATGTCCAAGATTTTGTATAGAAATATAGTTTTGTTTCCTGAACCACCGACTTTACATACATAGAAATGTTTTGAATTAGTATTTATTTAGTAAATTATCGGTTCAGATATTTTATTGGCTACCGCATGAGCTTATTTTATCAATGAGAAATATGTTGACATTTAATTCCAAGATTTGTCTCGAACAAAAAATGTTGATTCACGCATTGATTCCAAAATTCTTATCTAATTTTCACGAAGAACCCAAAGGGCCCAACTCCTCACACCTAATGCGGTGTCCCGTCAGCCCATTTACCCCTGGAAGAAACCGCTGTAAGCGGTAAGGCCGCCCTTTTGCTTTATTCCCAACCTAGTTTTTTCTTTCTCTAATGTATGTATTTTTGTTAGCAAATAAAGAATAAATAAATACCCCCTAATTTCATAAAAACAACGTACAGATCTACCAATATGTATCAATTTCTTTGATAGCCTCTAATATTCAAAGTCTATTTGTCGTCTGTCGGCGATAGATTATATTTAGTAATAACTAGTTGAGCCTCGCGGCGCTACCCGTGGCTTAGTCGAGATTAAAAAGTACCCTATGTGCTAATCCAAGATATCAGCTTGCTCCATGTCAAGTTTTATCGAAATCGGTCCTGTCGTTTAAGCTTGATGAAGTAACAAACATACACACTAACAAACTCAAAAATTAATAATATTAGTAAGATTATTAGTCCAATTTGCCACATCTTATGCAAAGCAAAAAACTGTTTTACTGTTAACAATTCCGGAATCCTGAAAATCCACCCTTGTTTACGAGATCGTCATTTCTATTTGTAAAAGATCTTGTCATTTCTTTCTTGCTTAGGAACTTGCCCTTTTATTGTCGTTTTCTTCATCGGGATCTTTTTTTATTTCATTCTTGTTTCTATTTTTTCCTGTATACATAACTTCTTTATTATAAAAATGCTAAAGATTTGTAGTGCATTAATGTTCTGCAGTTAGATAGAGACGTACCTCCCACTCAACGATTAGCCCCGCCGACTACCCATGCGCAATCCGCCATTTGCATTTACAAAACAACATTAATAATGTAAAACCGTTTTAATATTATTTAATTGGCCTTTTTAGCTCTTAGCTTTAATTGTTTTAAGTGATCTTTACGCGTAAATGCCTCAGTGGAGTGATTTAAGTTAATTGTTTTTTAAAACTCACTAAGTGTTATTGATATTATGATTTATTCATAATTAGTCTTAATAGACGTTGATCGAATTCATGATTGTAGTATCTGATGTATTGCTTAGTAGTAGCACGACTTTTTAGTCACGTCATAGTAAGAACTCGGTAGGCACTGATTTCTGTAGTGTACAGAATTTCATTCCATATTATAAATAAGGTATAACCTTTCGAATTCTTACTTAAAAGAAAACACCTGAGAACGCTTATTACTTATACTTTTACGGCCTTTAGCAAAACGAATTTAGTGACGCTTGTAAACGTTTAAGGCTGCCAAAGGAAAAGTATTAGAGAACTCAAATCATAGGCCAATTGCAGACCTGAGTACCGAATTTGTAACTAATTAGGCCTTGATATGTCAAACTTGGCCAACAAAACGACAAACATTAAATCCACTATCTAAGAATTAACTTCTTTATACTACAAACACTCGAACTATTATTATCATATTTCGTTTTCGGCTGACTAAAATATAAATCTTGTGCATTTAGATAAATTGCATTAAATAACTAGTGAAATACGGCTTAGATAGGGCTTAGTTGGTAATCCCTATTGAAATATACACGTTTTCAACACCAAACAGAGTGTTACAAAGTTTCAGCATTGTCTGGATACACAAGTATACATAACCGAGCATAAACATAGTGACTCATTCCCATATAGGTGTACGTGCGCTTACATTTTAGTTATTGTTGTGCGTTTCCATTGTAGTGTTTGGTTTTCCTGCAGCCGATTTATGATGAGCGCACGTCCATCAGAATCGAACTAGCCGAATGCGGCAGAGGAAAGAAATGTAAGAAATTGGAATTCATTTATAAAATTTCGAAATGTCACAGAGCCTTGCACGTGCCGAAAAATCCGATCCGCCCGAATCGTTCGCTGTCAAATTCAAAGCGAAAATAACTTCGATTTTTTCTCAATGTGCCATAATTATGGGATATTATTGTTAAATCATGACTAAGTAATATCACTGATATGAAGAATGGCTGAAAAGCGAAGTGAGAGGCTCAATAATATTATGCTTCTTTGCGAACATGCGGTTTACAGTTAGAGCTTCCATATTCAAAATGACGGACGCAGGACCTCAACCTATATAATTTATGGGTGAAATTCTGTTATTTCCAGGACGCCAAAAACGCGGTTAGCTGGTAACGCAGTTTTTATCGCGTACGGGTTACAGGCTACGGGACCATCGAAAACAGCTGCAACCGTCTTCTAGGTATATAGATAATTTTAACATTGACATGCATTTTCTTATTGAAAATAAATTTTCGGGCCAAGATTTAGCCATTTATGCAAAAAACGTACTCGCTTCCTCCATTGATGTCGAGAAAAGTACTAGAGGTCGCCCTGTGGTCGAAATTCAACTGTAAATATTTATACAATCCATCAATCATAGACTTCAATTTAGCATAAAGGTCTCGTTACAAGGCCATTAAATTTAATTTAAAAAGAACAGACGTCATCGATAACCAATAAAATATTTCGTGTATGATTACGGTATCATGTCAAAATATTGTAGTGTACGTGTTGTAGTGTGCGTGCGTAAAATAAGAAATATAAAATCATCTATTAATATATTATTTACGCGTGTTTCATTAAAAGGGGTACAAAGTTTTCGCTCGCGAATTAATATATAGATTCCTGCATATAATAATATTATTATATAAATACCGGACAAGGCGTTAGCACGGCCTTTTACAACCGTGGCATACAATGGAGCCAGTTTCCTCGGACGTCATTCGCCGCAGTGAAATTTGGCAGGAGAGGCGCGTTATCAGTCGCCCGATATATCGTCGACTGCTAAACCCGGCGCAGAGGCACGGCTCTCTGATGCGTGGGCGGTTACATAACACTTGGCTTATAAGACACCTAAGGGTCGTGGGAGATCCAGCATACAGCTGGTCAGCGACGTGCACAGGATTATTCCAATAAGTGTACGGCGAGGTATTCAGCCACAGGGTAAAAGACCGGCTGGACAGCGTCCGTTAGGTTCAAATGTACTTATAAAAAATACTTATAAAACAGATTTTTCATCATTCATAAAATGGACTTTTATATCAACAATACATCCAAATTCATATGACAAGAATGCACTGCCTGCCTGTATGGAACGCACGCACCTCCAGCTGGTGGTCCGTAGTCTCTGGTACACTATATTATTACACTCGCTCGTTCGCACTCGAGAGGGTGCAAGGTTTCAGCAGGGCAATTGCACTATTTTCAAACGTTTCAATTCAGGTTCGCATTTGCTTCGGTGATGTTTCAGCTATGACTCAGCTCTACTGCGGTTTAACAAATGTTGGTATCGTGCTAACGTTCGAGTCATATTCCAATCGTAACAAAACTCAGACGAAACTCGAACGCAGCTAAACGTGACAGACACTGCAGCGGACCAATCAGCGCCCTTCTAATTTAATTTTGATTGGCTTAAATATAAACGCAACTAAGCCGACACGCTGATGTCTGATGTGTCTTTCTAAATAGCGCTTGCTCTGTGTTCCGTCGAGTTAATAATTTTACCGGGGGTCTAATTTTTTACCCCGTTTTTCCTTTTCCCTAGTCTCGATTATCACAATTTAGCCTCTTTCTTAAAGAAAGTTAACTTATTCGCAGCTATTCTGACGTTGCGAGGGTTCATGAGTGAGTGAGTGAGTTGGAGGTCAGTTTTAATTTTTTGTAAAAATAATAATCTATGTTTAAAACACCCGTTTTACAACACTACGATCTACGTATTTGTTAGTTTTTTACTGGTAGGAAAGATAAAGTCCTTCTTTATTTAGGTGATATTATAACATAACTAAAACGTTTACGAACCGCGGTGGTAAATAAACAATCGTTTCGAGTGATCTCAAACTGTCTGGCGCACCTCCAGTATCGTGGCCTTGATTTTTCACCGATCATTTAGGAGACCAAACATCTATGTCTCTTATGTGTATAGGATGTAACAAAAATAATTTAATATACTTAAGGGTATGTACGAGTACCCCAATAGAAGGTGTAACAAAATACCCCCATATAACACACACATTTTTTAAACTTTATTGTCTTTTCGCTAAAGATTGATGGTATATTTTTATTAACACTCTGTCAAATTTCTACACAAACTGCGATTTGACATAGGGTTAATGAACCATACCATAACCATATTAAGCGAATGTATAATTTAAACCTATTATTACTTAGTTTTGTTACACCCTGTATAGGGTTGACGTTGCACTGTGAAAGTAACAGAGCTGAAAGCGAAAAAAGTTTTGTCATTTGTATGGATAGACTCATATAGTTAGGGCGTTTGCCCTAACACTTTTTTACGCTTTCGGCACTGCTAATTCTATAAATATCCATAACTGTACTCAGAAATAACGCCTCCGTGGTCTAGTGTTACAGAGCTCTGTCATGAATCGGAGGACGTAGGTTCGATTCGCGTTACAAACGTGTAATTACCAAGTTCGGTTAGGATAATGGACTTAATTGGCTGACAAGTAAGATGATTCATGTGTCGGATGGGCACGTTAAAAGTCGGTCCTGCGCCTTATCTCTCATCGTGTCAGTCTCTGTCCCACTGGGTTATGAGAGTAAAGGAAGAGAGAGTGCTCTCATGCACCGTGCACACACTCGACCACTATAAATTACTCCTGTGTAACAGACCTTTCAATAAAACCGACCACCGTCACCGAAACCGGTGTGGGAGTTATTATCTACGGTGCGTTAAGTCTCAAAACGGTTTCAGAAGAGAACAGCTACGGCCCCTGCTTCTTAATTTTCGTCGTATATATACGTCAGATAACAATTAAGAGGAATTCCAGAAGTCGTACTCGAAATAAAAGCGATTTTACGTAATTGTGTACCATAACACACAACCGTTATTAGTTAATGCCTAATGGGAAAATTTATAATCAGTACACAATTGCTGTTGAAAGATAGGACGTAGCGGGCAGGGGTTAACAATCTTTAAGTTCTTTTTTTTAATGATATTTAGGGGGCAAGCGAGCGGTCGGCTTACCTGATGGACCCTCATGGATGGAAGCAATTGCCGTCACTCATGGACAATCGCACATCCGAGGAGTCGCAAGTGCGTTGCCGGCCTTTATGAGGGAATAGGTGATGGGAATAGTGATATTACTAATCCCCCGATTAGGGAAGTTGGGCCGCCGGTAAACTCACTCACTGAACAAAACACAGCACTACGCCGTTTCACACCGGTTTTCTATGAGGCCGTGGTCCGGTCAAGCCGGCCCATTCGTGCTGAACCATAACTCTCCCACGGCAATGAGCATCCGTATTATGTATTTTGTACTTGAGTTCTGAGGAGTTCTTAATATATTTATTATTTAATTAGCGAATAATAGAGCTTTATAAAAGGTAACAAAATCCTTATAGAAGCTGTTTAGTGACCTAGTATTTTAATATATTGCCAAAATATAATATATTGTGTAGCTCGATAGGTGTGTATTAAAAGAATCTGAAGTCGACTAACTTTTAAATAGCTTCATAATAGTTTAATATAATGTTAAGTTACATTAAGTACAGGCTTGATGTTCCAAATTTGTTTTATGTACATATTCTTTTTTGGGCAGGATATTACTTTTTGCATACATATCACAAATTTCAAGTTTTGTTTTAGGGCAAAAAACTGTGCCACCGTTTTTGATCCCTGGCACTACAGAATGCACTACAGATCAGTTACAGGTGTTAACATTATGTATAATGACCTGGCTGTAGGTGTGGAATATATTTTAAGCGTTCACAACGCCGTTTGTATGTTAACAGATTCCAATACTGATTGTGATTGCGAACAATCGCGCGAATAAATTATGGAGTGTTCTAAATTATAATTAGAATTTTCTTATTTAAAAATAGTGAAAAAGGTTTGGAATACAAAATTCGGAAAAGTTAAAAAAATGGAAAGCTACTTAGGCTACTTTTGGTTTCGGAGAAACATCATGTTTCGAAAGGGTCTTCAACAATATTCGCTTAAAGAGACTCAAATCCGTCGCGAGCGATGTCGCGGGCAAAACCTAGTGAAATATGTGAATAAGCAATTAGCGTTCTCTTGACTCTACCCCGCCATCCTTTTTCCTCGTATTCTAACTTACAATAGCATTAAGTAATAAGCTAAGTTATTCACATTACTATGTGTCTATCATTTGCTATGCTAACTCAGTTACCGCTGGTGTGACATAATGACAGATCTCGCGCCAGCAATTACACCTGGAATGTTTATGCGATCATATACGTCCTCAACAGGTTGGCCAATGATGGGCAAGTATTTAGAGATGTGGCTTCCCTCTGCATCCTTTATAGACTTTATCACGGGGAGTGCTCAGAGGAATCGTTCGGAATCATTCCACCTGCAATTTTTCGCCATCGACCTACGCGGAAGGTTTACCACCCTTATCGTCTTGATGAATAGCAGTTTTCCACAGTACGATTTATGCGTAACTTTCTGCCTCGCACAGTAAAGCCATGAAATGAACTATCACCAGCAGTATTTCCGGATCGCTACGACCTGCAAACCTTTAAGAAAGCCGGCTCTCTTAAAAGGCCGACAACGCACATGCAACCCTTATGTTGCAAGTGTCTATGGGCGGCGGTAGTTGCCTTCCATTAGGTAAGCCGTTTGCTCGTTTGCCCCCTTATTTTTATATAAATCCTGAGAGGGAACTGCGTGGGCAAGCTTGATACGCCTCCTGCTTCCGACGAGAAGCTTTTTTAGAAGATGAACCAAACCAGGGACGAAATCTTCTGCCAGTTGGCACTACAGAGGACGGAATGAAAAGTTTCATACCCTGTACTACCATGTTGGCAACACAGTTAGCAGTATGCTCAGGATCATCCGGCGAGAAGCACAACCGCCCCCAAGGGTGGGATGCAAAAAACGACCGCATCCCGTCCCAATCTGCCAACTTGTAGTGCCACACACGACGGTATTTGACAGCACGCTGTCACAATACACTCGATAGTGGGACAAAACTCCTAATGTGGCAATGATCCGATGAACCAAGTGGTGCGGTCACTGAAAATTGGTAGCCATCCGGATTAGAAGTTAGCAGAAGGTCCAACAGGGAAGGTTTCTGGCCTTCCACATCTGGGACACGTATAGGCGTGGTTACCAGCTGTGTTAGGTCGTTTGCAAGGACAAAGTCACAGACAGATCTACCCGCGTAATCTGTTTTACTGGAACTGAGCCAGTCGTCGTGGTGAGCGTTAAAATTGCCGAGTGAAACGATTTCTACGGATAGGATCTGCCGCTGCACGAAATCCGAAGCAGTTTGTAAATGCTCCAGAAGTCGGTCTATTTCGGCATCACCGCTATGGGACCTATAAAGGCACGCATAGACACGAGGGTGGTCGTTGCAATCAATACGTAGCCATAAAATTGATAGGTCCGAGCCTTCAATTCAGTCCTTTAATTTGACTCAGATGTACTTAAATATATTTACTTAATAATGATTCCTTAATTTAGATGATTCATATAATATTATTGTTAAGGTTTTCCCAGTCATTTCCCATTTTCGGAGTTAGATGGCCTGTGCTGATGTATAAAGGGTTATTATGTAATACATCCCGTCATAGTTAACCACAATACATATAATATACTATTCTTGTCTAGTGCCTACGTCACGTGACCATATTGGGGTGAGCTGTCATGTTGTGACGTCATACACTTCCTTAACCGCTCGGGTTGTCATTGACTGTTTGATTTTGGTTTCGTTTATAGTGCTGGCGACCAAGTGCATCGTTAAACTGCGGAGCCATTGAAATGCATGAAAATAAAATGTGTGGCGAATCATTTTTTTGGAAAACGAACCAAAACCTACATGTACACAAGAAAAAGAACTATACATATTGAAGGGACAGTCCGGGAAGACTGTGATTTCATTCTTCAATATGCATATCGGCAGTGATCCGCTCACACACACTCATAAACACACACACAAAATTCAGGGTTCAGGTTCAGGTACAAATCTTAAGCTTGCTTCAAATACCTACCCAAGAATGTCTACTAGCTCTCGAATCATAATATGAATCGAGGCAGAGATACGGGAAGTTGTCAGATAGTCTGGCTTTTGCTAAGCTATTAGCCTCATCGATTGCTTGCAACAAGCTTAATTTATCTAGATGACTGAAGTTGTCTTTTTGCGCACCTTTGACCTCTTTCGGTTTGTAATGATACTTGGGGATCTTTGCTCTGCGAGCAGAGGAATAAGTTGGTTTTTATTACTTTTTACTTCCTTAGTAAATGTAAAAAAAAAGTAATAATTCTTTAGATTTATAGTATGCATGATTTCCCGTGTACATATCACTCAGAACATAACAGCGGCGCAAGAACATTTTTTTTCGTGATTTATATGTACAATCAGAGAAGTTTAAACAGATACAGATAGTGGATCTAATTTGGTCGGGTTATGTCAAACTCAGCTTAACCGACAGATCACGACGTATATGTAATTGATATATTCCGACTGAATTACATAGGTCCGTCAACTGTTGCTGTCTTTCAATTTCCCCCATTATACAAACATATGTAAAAAAAAACCTCCATAGGTAAAGGTAGTAAAACTATAAAGGAAACTCATATTTACTCTAAAGTATTTTTTTAGAATGTGTTTAGATGTTTATTTATAATATTATATAGGGTGTAACAGAAGTAAGTGATAAAACTTTAAGGGTCGTATGTGTCCCAGATATAGAGCTCCCTGTGAAAGTAGCAGCTTTGAAAGCGAATTTTTTTTGTGATTTGTATGGGCAAACTCATTAAGGTCGGGCGTTCGGCGCTCTATATGAGGGACACATACCAGTTTTATCACTTACTTTTGTTACACCTTGTATAGCTTAGATCTATGTTTTTTATGATATTTGCGGGGTAAGCGAGCCTACATGATGGAAAACAACTGCCGCTTGGGCCACCGGTAAATACACTCACTGAACGAAACAACGCCGTTTCGCGACGAGCCGGCCTCTTGCGTGCCGAAGCATGGCTCTCCCATTTGTTGTAAATTAGCATTCGTAATTGCCAAATCTCCAATAAAGAGCTGCGTATGTCCAATAGAGAGGGGCATTTAGTTTTTGGTACTGAAAAACTTTGAAACGGGTCTACTGGTTAACAGCATAAGCTACGAATGATAAAAATCCGTAAAAAGATTAAAACATTTTCTCAGAATCGTTTAAAAACGATCGTGCATCGAGGTTTTGTTGTAAAATATATTTTTTGTCACTCCCATCACGAGTTATTTGTCCGTATAGAAAATAAACTAAGAGCAAAGTTAATCCTTTAATAAAATTCGACGCGTTATGCTATTTTGGTGAATGAAAGAAGTTTTTTTTTATATCCGTTCGTGTGAATATAAAAGATTTTATGTCAGATATTTGTAAGGCTCCAATTTGATTTATGTAAGTTACCTGCCTTATTATATTTTTTAGGGTACCGCTGTGATACGAGGAAACCAAAGTAATCCATATTGTTGTATAATGTGAAATAAGTAAGTCGTTGAAAATAATTATTTTATGTCCTTTTCGATGGATGGATCCAATTTCAGCAAAAACAGTCACGGTTGCCAGTTAAATTACAAGGCTCTTAAATCTATACAGCAGTCTATATATTATTTTCAGTCACGAGATATAAGCTCTTTCATATATATCATATCATAGAAATGTAATAAAAAACTTTTAAGTAAAATGTTTCTTAAAATTTTAGAAATGTTGCAGGTTAAAATATTTATTATATTAAGATTATATTTGATACAGACAGGGGCCAAGACTTATATAAAATCATTAGACACGGTTATAATAAGTGCACTAGTTTTTCCGTTTGTCAATGATTGACCCATAAAATAGTAAATCATCTGACGGTACCCGTTTTTTTATTATGAGCACCTTTATCGGCATTTTACAATTTCTCTATTTTTTTTATTTTAGCTATCATATATCTTTATTTTGACCCATTTGACAAAATACCAACCGCTTAAACTAGATAAAAACCGTTAAAAAACTTTAAATACTTCACCTCGATTCCTACGGAACCCCAACTGTTATCATCGACTCTATGATAGGGGCCGGCGCTACGTGGCTCAAAGCGATGGCAGATACAATACTGGCGCCCGCCAGTCGCCCCACCGTGACATGCGCCCGATCAAATGAATAGCACTAATTAAAAAAAATATATTTGAAAAAAAGAATAGAACGCTTTTGATGAATGCTGCGTCTTATAGGAATGATGATGTTGGAAAATTATAGCAAGTTTGGTTATATCTAAATCTAAAAATATATTCATAAAATAGCTTACTCTCAAAGTAAGTTATTAATTTTATTCTTCAATTGTTTCCAGCTAATGATTACATGATGAGTTGTTTATTTAGCTTTTTTTGTTGTAAATTCTTTATTCGAAAACCGTAAAATACTTATACCTATTATATATCTATTATAAATTTTCCAGATCGAAATGAGCAATTCAAGGCTTGACCGTTATAATTTTCCTATGCGTGGTCGAAATAATAATTATAGCTTAATAGCTATATATATAATTATAACAAAATTTGTTTGTATTTAATCAGAAGGAGGGTAAAGCAGACAACAAGGCAGACATCTTGCATTTGGCTAGAATATCACTTATATTTTTTAAAAGGTCTTAGTTTTAGGTATGTGGATATATATGATTCATAATGATGAGCCGGACATGTTCAGATATGATTTGTGATCATCATAAGTTTTGTGTCACAGCCGTACCATCCTATGAAAAACATTTCCGACCATTAAATAACAAAGTAAATTTTCATTCATTAAGTTTAAGAAACAAAACTCGTAAGACAGCTAGTTTTATGCATTTTGTTTTTAGGAGATTTTAGTTTAGTAGATTATAAAATAATTATCATGAATTATTATATACTTAATTAAAATTAAAATTTTAGTATGATAAATATCATTTGTAATATATTATAACTCATAAGAAATTAGCTTTTGCACGTGGCTTCGCTCACCTGAAATTTGAAAATCGTGAAAAATTACGATGTTTTTGAAAGACCAAAGTATCCTATGTGTGATGTTACGCTCCAGTCTCCACCGTTTTAGTTGAAAATGTTGAGAGTGACAGAGGGGTGTATGCAAAAAATCATGATGATTGGTAGCTTCGTTAGAGCGTGAAGAAAGGACAAACAAAACAAGCAAATAAACTCACCTTCCTCCTTATAATATTAGTACGGATGAAGAAAATAATATTATAATAATTACAAAAACAATATGATATAACTTAGGATATAAGTTAGAAGCAGCTTGACTGTAAAATGTATAACATGAGCAACATTTTAATTTAAGTATTATGTAATACGTTTAGTTTAAAGTGTGTGCTGGTCCTACTAACATACCTACAAGGTGAGTAAGTGTTAAAAATGTCAAATAGACGAATATAATATGACACCCCGTGGTTCGAGGAACGGCCCGATTTTCTTATGTCTTCCAAACGACGTTTATAATACCGAGATGTTAAGAATGCCGAATCGTGTACAGGGTGTTTCAGTATTGAATTGGTGATTTTTGACTGGTTACGAGATTTTTTTTCCCCGCACAGATTTTTTTTATTTATTAGGGATGTGCCGGTTCGTTAAAAAAGTATATTTGCGTATACAGATACAAATATTTCGTGTCAAGATCCGGGGAAGAAGCGATTTTTGTAATCTACGTTAACAAGTAAAATTATCGTTTCGAGAACAAAAATTATTACGTTAAAAACATAAAAGATATGACGTTTTTTGGCGAGGTAGGTAGAGGTTTTCATGACGCAGTTTAAACATCAGTATAATTTTAATTGCATTCTCATTGAATAATCGTACGAATCTAGCAGTAAAACCAACTTTATGAACTATAAATAATGAAAATTAAAAAGTAAAATAATGACATACTCTGCATAGTTTTCTAATATTAACTAAGATTTCTGTACCGCTGTAAAAGTAAATATTTTTTTTTATTTTTAATTTATATACATACTTCGCAATTTTAAACCAACAATAATACAGTTCTGAAACGGTTTCTCGGTAATAATAAGTCCAGATAAAAACCCATTTTGATTGGTCAAAAATTAATTGCCCGTTTTACGTCAAAATTACAAGTTATATATCAGATACAATTCGGAATCCGCGTCTAAAGTTAGAAATTTATTTAAATATTTATTTTACTAGAGATAACTTTGAGGTTTTTAAGAGGTTTCTCAAACGTCAGGACAGTTGTTGAAACTTTGGAAAGTATCACAGTTTCGACGTAAAAAAATATCCTAATTAGTGATGTAACCCATTAAAATAATTATTTTTTTTTGGTTTGAAGAATTATGCACACTCTGTATAAAGTTTAGTAGACGGCACGTCTAAGATCCCGGGTAGTTTTTATGTGCGGGGACAAGTCGGGGACAAAGCGGCTAGGGAATGAATGAATGAATGAAATTCCGATCTCTAAGCGCCTCACAAAAAACCATCAATGAACTTCCTGTCTATAGTTTGTTGCGCCATTATGGAATTTTGAATATTTATTGATCCTGGCCATTAATTCGGATTCTATGCTGCGGTTTAACTACATTTTATAGTGTAATAAATTTAGTAATTATATGAAATGAATAGTTTAAATAAATTATTTAATATTAGAGGCGTGACTTCTTTTAAATATACGCTTGCTAGAATTACTAAATTGTATTTAATTGACAAACAATTGAACGATTAAAATAATTATATATACTAATGAGATTATTTTACTACTGTCTGGGTTATGTGATGATAATAAAATTATTATATTCCACACCTTACAGAGAATATCAAATTAATCATAGGTAGAGTCAGTGATTATTTCAACGAATTTAAATTTTAAATTCATGAAAATTTATTTGTTAAAAAACATTCAAAAGAGTCACTAAAGAAAAACTCTATCATTTACAATTAACGGCGATACAATAAAAATTACTATTCTGTTAAAAGTAGCAATCTATAAAACTATTTTTTATGTCAGAATTAGCATAAAGCTGTTTTGGACGTAACGTAGTGCAGACAGAGTACCGCCTTAGCTTGACCCGGAGGTAAACTATAATGAGACTAATGATGTCATATTACTTTTAAGCCCGTATTCATAAGCCGCTCTCACCGCTGAGATTATGTTTAAGATCATTCTTGGGATGCTGTTTTTATCTAATCACAGTGAAGCAAAAATGAAAGGGATTAGCAGGTTACGGATGTGTGTATTTTGTATATTATTACTGAAATTCGCTTGACCAAGTAGTAAGCTTGACCACAGAAACACGCCTTGGGTATGAGCGCGGAGCGGCGGGGAAGTGTTACCATAGTTACCGGCCGTTCTACACCTACCATTTACTTGCATGAATGGAGGCTAAAATGGTTTTGTATATTATGAATAATAATTGATACATTTGAAATAGCAGTAGTTACAAGGGTTTGTTAATAATATAAGGGAGAAAATGAGTAAACATTTTTAAGTTATAAGATGTTAGTCAGTTTGCTTCTTTCTCCAATGTGACGCTGTGAGTGAATGATACAAGATTAGCATTGAGTGTGAGAGCGGTTCTCGAACATAGGCCTTAGTATAGGTGTTGGTCGGTTGTAAATCGTATTCTCGATAATATTAAAAGCAGTTATCTCGGGTAATTTATCAGAATGGTTTAACGATGGCTTGATAAAAATGGGCCCACGCCGCGCCTACGGAGGCTGCACGTTGTATGGGCATTGTGGGAAGTACAAATGGGAGGAAACGTTAGTCGATCTGAAGAACATCTGCAATGGCGCCTTAACCACTTTGCGCCGGCGCATAGGTGAGAAATTAAAAATATACTAGTTTTTGGTATTTTACCTACGCACGTGTTGACTCGGAGAGCAAAATTTAAGTGCAAAGGTTTAAGATGATATTTTTTTATTATATGCGTAATCAAATAAAGTGCTTTAGGGCCAATTTTTTTAATAGTGAGATAAAATTTTAGCGTTTCCCCATTAGTTGTAAGAAAAAAATGACAAAGTATTATATTATTATTTTACTAAAAAAGTGTGCTAATTAAAAAACAACTTTTAATTAATTTATAGTAAAACTATAAAATATTATCTGCATAGTAGTAGTAGTTATAATAGGTTCTACCAGTTAAACGATTGAATTATCTCAAAGTAAATTTTTGAAACTGTGTGACTCTCTCTAATTTGTTTAAGTATTTAATGTAAAAGTGGTACCAGCAGCCCCAGCAGGGCTAGCATAGCGTCAGTAGATATACGAAAGTATAGATAAACTGACAGATTCTAGTGATAAGCTAAAGCTTTTCTTTGTGTATAGTCTCTCTGTCTATATTGCTGTAGCAACTTTCAAGGTCGCTATGCTAGGGCCACATATTGATGTCTTTAAGTCAAGATCAGTAAAACTATAATTTTCAGTTGTTATGATCCATCTTATTTTAGTTTTTATTGTCATAATATCAATGTCGTCATAGTCTTAATCATTTCGAAGGTCTATTGCACAAAGCCTATCACAGTATTAGCAGGAGCTACTCGAGCATTCCGTCGTCGTACAAGATAATCTGTTTAGATAATGTATTCCTGCGATACGTGCGAGGTGTCACTTCTGCGACGGGCGTCGGTAGTAAGGCTCTATGACGGAGGCGCGGCGCGTGAGTCACCGTTCATTGAGCGGCGGCCCATTGAGGCTCGCTCGGCGCGCCGTGAGCCGGCCGCGCTCATTACCGCTCCGCCGGCCGCCCAGCGCACGCGCACGCTCGCGCCCGCATCGCCGACGCACCGCCCACACCACGCGAGCTCGCATCTCGCGATACGACGTCACTTAAACCTACGACTTCCTTTCCGTCGAAGCCTACGGAGTTTTAGTATCGCGCTCATTCGCCCGGGCGTTCGTTCCAGATGGAGAGCTTTTCGAGATCCTGCATCTGGCTATTCGCAGCGGCGCTCCTGGCCGCCTGCGGGGTGAGCGCCGGAGTCGGTGCAAAGAGACCGTTCACGCCGACCGACTCGATTCTCGACATCATCGACACCGAGCAGGTCGAGAAGATCATCGCAGCCCGCCGGCGGTCCGAGGAGGCGGCGGGCTCCCCCAGTTACGTGCAGAGGAACGAACTCGGTGAGGGCAGCTCCGAGACGATGGTGGTGTCGGTTCCGCAGGAGGACTCCACCGACATACCGCGGGGCTCGGCCTTTAGGAACATCCTCAAGTCGTCCAAGAACGCCCTGGTGGTGACGAAGAAGGAGTACCTCAAGGAGGACTGGTGCAAAACGGAGCAGCTTATTCAGAAGATCCGGGAGCCGGGCTGCCTGCCGGCGACGGTCATCAATAACTTCTGCTACGGCCAGTGCAACTCGTTCTACATCCCGAAGGCCCCGCGGCGGCGGGAGGGCACCGACGAGCGGCCTCCGCCCGCCTTTAAATCGTGCTCCTTCTGCAAGCCGAAGAAGTACACGTACGTGACGGTGACGCTGCGCTGTCCGGGCCAGAACCCACCCTTCCGGCGCCGGCGGCTGCAGAAGATCAAGCAGTGCAAGTGTCTCCCCGTGGGGGTGAACTGATGGCGGGCCGGAGCCGGCCTGCGGCGCAGAGGCGGAGAACCGTCCGGTCCAGATCGGAACGCGACCGAAAGGTGACGACGAGATTATCGGGGCGAGGCGTTACGGAATACCTGATGTTGTGATTAGTGGCCACCGAAGGATAGTGATCATATTCGGAGCGCGCTCCATACGTCAATCGCGGTGACGTCATGAGATGCATGTTCGATGTTATAACTTTAATAAAACGGCTCCGATGAGCCGTGTCAGAGCTTTAATAGTGATATGTTTCCGAGCCGGCGACGGGCGACCTTGAACGAGTGGATAGTACAAAGTGATGGTTAAAAGTGTCGATCGCGATTTTTGAGGGTTTGAGCGACTTTTTGCCATCGATTTTCAGAAGTGTGATATTAGCTGTTAATCTATAGTTTTATATGGATTGTGAATGAACTATTTATTTATTTACTATGTAATTCTAAATACGCTTTAATAGTTGGTAATTATAAACTTATTATGAAAGATTACATGTATAATGGGGGAAATTGAAAGAGAGCCAGATGATGGGCCTGCGTCATTTGGTTGGAATATGTCAATTCCATGTAATTCGTGATATGTTCGTTGAGCTAGGCATAATCCGACCACATTACTTAGATCCACAATCTGTATCTCTTTCAACTTCTCTGATTGTACAATGCAACAATACGATGCAAACAAGAATTCAGAAATGTAAATCTATATTAGGCTCAGACGATCTACTTCTAAATAATCATGTATTATTTGTAAAGTAGAATTATCATAGACCAAAATGTAAAATCAGACGATACATTGTGCATCATTTGCATTTCACCCAACTCTTTGTGCTTGTGACTGTACGTAATATTTGCTTCTACCGTGTTTAATGAACTTAAAACATTCAGTATCTCTGTACAAACTTCATTCTAGACTATTGTTTTTCTCTCTGCATGTTTATAAAGATAATTTAGAGTAAACAAAATTTGCACGAATATTTCGCAATGCGATCAAATATTTGTAATGCGTGTCTACATAATTATTATAACGTGATATATTATCAACATGATTAAGGATATGAGATGTTTTTCTCAAATCTGGTTCACTTTTGTGACACGTTTTATCAGTGTTGTAATCTTTGACGTAGTTTATTTTACAACGATGACACGTCATTATAAAATCATAAACAATTTCAAGTTTAGCCTATCAACTCATTCTTTGCCGTTAATTTCAGGTTTATATGTTTATCTAATTTTTTTAAATATGGTTCTGTCAATTTTTATGGTTATTTGTCAATCTATTATGCATTCGCTCAAGATTGGCAACATAACACTTTGTTTACAATCGCGTTTTGTATGAAAATTACATTTTTTTTGACAGAGGCTTAATGAACAATACCGCCAATCATAAAGGAATTTACATTAAAAGCACGTATTATAATTATTTTTATCGTCAATATACATCATTGAGCAATTTACGCAATTTGTACATTGAAATTTGCGATGTAAAGATAATAGAAATGGACTTGATTTGTGCCAATCAAGGAACAATTTGAAAATTGTCGGTGTTAATAAATTGATACAAGACAATTATTGCGCTGACAGAAATAGTCCGTTCCGTACAATACGAACATATTATTAAATCGTTCTATTTACGACGAGAGTGCATTACTGCGAAACACGATTATAGCTCCGAACTGATTCAATCAGAACGGCTTCAGCACGGACCAAAATATTATGCATGTAAAAGAAAATTGTGTTAAAAAGAAGACGTACCTAAGTGGAAGAAGCGAATAACATTTTACGACCTTCAAGTAGATGCTTATTTTTTTTCCATAAAATTTTAATCATTCTTGTAATTTAGCGATTTCATAATCTAGCCACACATTAAATCCACATTATTTTAATTTCAAATTATTTTTCCGGTCCTAAATCATCAATTTTTTCTTCCACTTGTCTTAGTTATTGATTAGCATTTTCAAATCTTTTTTATTATAATTGTTGCTTCTGTGATTCTTTGTCTTAAAATATCCAAATCGTTCTTTGCAGCACTTGTCAGACCATGTTGGTTCGGTTTTTATTTATATAAAAAATTGAATATACCGATTTGGCTTAGTACTGGCTTAGTAGAGATCGAATTATAAAGCTGGACAAGCTAATTTTTTTCACTAAAGAGATGTATAGTTCCCACCGTAATAAAGCGGTTCTTCACAAGAGTTGTTTTTGAAAATGTCAACGACTTTTTACGAAAAGTGATACGATTTTTATGCGAATGTAATATTTGTAATCCAAGATGTAGTGTTACATACACTACATCATTTGAAAGATAGAGTTTCTAGTTTAAAACTCTATTTATTTCATAATATCTAATGTTATCTAGCAATTTACATAATATTTCTGTGACATGAAATGTAAATGAAAAGTAGATTGTATTAATGACTATGTTAAAGTTTCGAAAATAGAAAATTGTAACGTCACGGAAAATACGATCTAGATTGCTCTCAAGCGGGAAACATACTGATCGGACGCGACTTACGGACGCGACTGACAGCCGCGATCTAAATAATAACTGTACATTGAAGTGTGCAAACTATAAGGCGTAAGTCGCGGACGTTTTGTATGGGCTGTCAGCCGCGTCTGACGTCAGTCGCGAACTTTTTTGTATGCGCTGTTAGTCGCGTCCGATCAGTTTGTTTTCAGCTTTACGTAGTACGGGCATTGCATAATGGGGGAAACTGAAAGAGTCCTACGTCATTTGGTCGGAATATGTCAATTCCGTGAAAGTCGTGATCTGCCGACTGAGTTTGACATAACCTGACTAAATTATTTAGATCCACGATATGTATCTTTTTCAATTTCTCCGATCGTACCACCGAAGAAATTGTTTGACGACGGACCTGTAGATCAATGACAACTCACTAATAATCTCGATCTGTCAAGTAAGTTTGACATAATGCGACCAAATCGCGTAGGTCCGGCGTAAGCGAGTAATGGTAAATGCACATCTCTCAGAAGAGAATGAGCCTAACGCGGCAAAAAAAAGAAATTATAGCATTCGATATAATATGAAAATGGTGTGGAACCTCGCACAGTTGCCCGCGCCGAATCATCAGATCTTCCGAATCGTTCGCTGTCAAATTCAAAGAGGAAATTAATTTAATTCTTTCGGTTCTGATAGTTTTGCGATCACCATTAATCAATTTTTCCGATGATGTACGATGAAGTTTACAATAATTATCGTGATATAATTTTTGTGAAACTTAACAGTCATGGAGTTGATGTATAATGGGGGAAATTGAAAGAGAGCTAGTTGACGGACCTACGTCATTTGGTTGGAATATTATGTCAATTCAAATTACTTAGATCTTTAATCTGTGTCTGTTACAACTTCTCTGATTGTATGACGTCACGACTAGATTTGTAACAGTGAATTATCTTGCCACTTACTCTACTCACAGCAACCTTCTCGCACTAAATATGTTTTTCAGTGAAATCTATGTTAGGTCGACAATGAATAAACTGTACAAAGTGTATGAGTGTTTTATTCGTTACTTCAATAATATTTATTGAAAGGTTTTAAATTTTAATTATCTACATCATATACGACCATTTTCCCGTCGTTTAGAAATTAAATTCTCCCACGGGAGCATTTAATCGGAATATAAGGTATCCCATAATAATCTTAGTCTGCTGCCTATTCTACACAGTGCACGGATACGGAAACCTTCGTGCGTGAATCAATTTCCCATTTGACCTTCCGGGCTATGACAAGCCATCGTGAAAATTTTGTGCCCAAATTTTCTCGACGTTTACTAGTTTACGACGTTTATCATTTCTATTGACTCACATGGCAATTTTTTTTTCTCATGTTAGTCAACAAAATTAAAGGTAATTTTTGTGATTTGTTTTTAATCCGTGCTACTTGTGTCTACGAATCTTTACATGACACCACATTTTTATCGAGTTTACTCAATATATTAATAATACGAGAAGAGTCTACTGTTTTTTTCGATGCTATTCTACGAATGAGAAATCTCAAGACGCACAAATGTTACGGAGTAGAGACATGTGTCGATATCTATAACTTAAACTACTTACGAAACTTAGCACTATAGCTCTGCCATGAGTTTACAGTAATAGTATTTTTTGATACTCGATAGCGATTATCAAAATTTTGAGTATGTCAATGTTAGTTCCGCAAGTGACCGCTAGAGGTGCTGTAACATTTTGCCATACTTTACATTAACGTAGTCGGTATCAAGTATCGAAAAATATTATTGCTTCAAACTCTTGCCTCCTAAAGCCACTGATAAGCCACTTTGTTGCTGAGTGCTCATATAATACATATGTTATACGTTTTCTTTAAGGAAAATACTATAATAACTTATTTTTCCCAGCTAATAATAAGATACTAGTGGACCTGACAGATGTTGTCCTGCTGGACTAATTTGTAACTTCAAACCATTTTCAAGTCTAAAGACCTCTGAAGCACACACACGTAATTTTCTTTTAAATCGGTCCAGTGCCTTAGGAGTTCAAGGATTATATATTTTGCTTGAACTTGACTTTGACACACTACCGCGTGATTAGATAAATACTTATGAATAATAAACGTCGACGTCGCTTTTCTATAGTGACGAGTCAATTCGTGCCGAAGTACCATCGAGGAATTTAATGTATAGTATTTTATATAAATATAATATTGTCGTATATTTATTATCATAAATCAATGTCATATGACATTGATTTCTGCAGTCTACGCCTATGTGTCACCTAGGGGATTTCCACTCTACCGTCTGCTCAGTTACTTTACCTTGAGACTTCCTATGAAACTGACTCTTATGTCGTTGCAACAAATGCCTGTCAGAGGTAAAACGATCCGGAAGGACTGAAGGAGTAGTTATCAGCTGATCTGTCAATTGTCTTTTCCATGGTAGGGCCTGATGGAGGTACAAGGAAACTTTTTATTCAGTTATATCATTAAATGATTCAATTGTTGATGGGGAAACTATAATAGTGTTAATATATATTCTCCCCAAGGAAACGTACCTATCTATTAAAAGCTGGGGAGAAACTAGCAAACGGTTACCTGATGGAAAGCAACCATCGTCGCTAATGGACACTCCCAGCATCAGAAGAGTAGCATAATCTTAAAGTCCAGCAACACAACCTGCGTTGCCGGACTTTAGGAGGCCTTTGAGATGATAAGGTGTCTATCTATAATAGGGATGTCGACAAGGTCAAAACTTCGCTAATTTTTTAAATAAAATTAAGATATAATGGTAAAAAAAAGAAGTATCTCGCATAACTTTTATATATTTTCTGTAATACGCCTTCAAAGTTAGGCAGGCAATTCAGGTTTAATATTTATATCATTAGATATATTAGGTAATTAACAACAACTTTTGTTATGAAACCACTTTCATGAAAGCAATATTTAACATAGTTGTCGAACAGAGTCTTCCCGCGATGCGTACAAACTAACTAGAGGTGACGTCATAACTAGGTATCGTTTTGTTTCGAGCTTTTTGGAAAGGTCAATTCTATGTGATTTATCTTCGAGATAATTTCAGCTATCGGCATGATATTTTTACCAATATTTCTATTTTTGAGACGTCTAGGGCCGTACTTTTAAGTAATAACCATTTTAAAACTCTAACCAACAAGTCGGAACGACGAGTCCTACTCTACCAAACATGAAATAACGTTGTTAAAGTTGGACGGCAACATTAGGGCTTGTCCGAAAATGTATAGTGTCTTTTAAGAGTAGGGCTACTGGTAAGGTATAAGCAGTCGGCAAAAAATTATAAAAAAATATTAAAATTATATTTTTTTTGTTATTAAGGAACACAGAAAACATGTAGCTACATAGACAGCGAGCGACAAGCAACTTTATTCTATACTAATTACTATATTTTAAATATTTTTGTGAAATATAGAGCTACGTCATTATATAAAAAAATAATGACGTCCTTTTCTCTCAGATTAGCAGACTTTTGCTGTATCATTATTTTTTATTAAGATATAAATTTTAATGATATGATCAACACGTGTAGGTATCTTTTTGACATAAACTTAATTATAGTTAATTTTATACTTTTTATCTTGCTTTGTCGATCACAAGGCGTAAAGGTGTTGCTGTATTACAGCGACACCACGAGACACGACACTTTATAGTTTGGACTTTGAATAGACTAGCACGGTAACGGCTGGAACTAGAGTTTTTAATTATATCAGGGGGGTTAGCCAAGACCTAAACGTTTTCGCTTTTTTGTAGAATCGCCAAACTTCTTCTGTCTTTTGCAAAGCTTCTGTAATTTCCATACATTTTGTTTGGCGATTCTACAAAGAAGCGTAAGGGTAGTTCTTGGCTAGGTCCCTTTGGCTAAGTTGCTTTGCAATAATTCTAGTCAAGTATCAAAATCACTTTCAGGTGTAGCGCAGGGTATCCTGTAGCTCTAGCATGCGTTTAAAGCAATAGAATATATCGTTATTCGATAGCGACAACGTAATTTTTACTATGCAGTTATAGTTCCACAAGTGACCGCTAGGGGCGCTGTAAAATTTTGCCATACTAAGTTTTTAGTATAGCAATTTAAAATGCATCGAATATCGATAAATACTTGTGTTTGAAACTTATGTTAATGTCACTGTAATAAAAGAAAAGCGTTATTTTTTATGTATTCGCATAAGCGGTCGGCAATGGAGTCTGTGGATAACAAATAATTATATGATTAAAATTATTCTCACATTTGAAATAAAATAACTTCTGGTTTTTAAACAAAAAACATTTGTAAAACTTGATCTTGCATCATTCAAACTGAAGTACAAAAAAAAATTTTAAATATAGAACGAAACGTTTCCAAAAAAGGTGTAGATTTGCCCTTGTGCTTCGTTTTTGGCTAGTCTTGGAGGGAGCACTATAGTGCCCCGAGGCATTTTAGCACATCATAAAATTATACAAAAAATTGCATTATCGCACTAATATGAATAGTAAGGTGGAAAGAAAAAAAAACAAACTGAATATTGTTGACTTTATTTTTAAACAAAGCTTGAATTACAATTATATTTCCATTGCAACCTTACTCACGACGCCATCTTGCATTTTCGATTTCCACGCAAGGTGTATAACGTACTTTTATTTTCTCAGAAAATACTTTCCTTAGTTTCCTAGCTTCGTATAATACAAATTGATATATCCCTACCTATACCAACGCAATTCGTGACAATATAAAATTACAGAAGAAACAAAAAGATAGTGTTATATAAAGCGGCAAAATATTATATATATATTCTTATATCTACCAGTATCATGACTGGATTACCTATAAATAAGCTAATATAGTTACTAATGTTCAAATCTTTTGCGAGATCGCTTAGAAATATTTGCAACTTTGTACTTGAAATATAGCCTTTAAGAGGATTGTGTACCAAACGGTTGGATTGACGATAGTGTAACCTAAAGTAGAGTAATCATTTTGTAGTATATTGTCTAAATGCCTCAGAACTAGGTTTCTTTGTTTTTGTTTTATCTATCATAGATATTGATATACACATTTTAATTTTTGTGATTTCATATAAAACCAAAATGTTTCAATATTTTCGAATCTACAGTAAATATGTAAAAAGCAAAAACATAGAAGCCTAGTTATGAGGCATTTCCACAACATATCACAAAATCATTATTCTAGGTGAGGATTTAAAGGATGGAAAACGTTATGGCTCGTATAGAAAACGTTTGGTACACAATCCTTTTAAGCACAAGGGATTTCTTTATAATATAAAAGAGTAAACAAGTACCATAGTTACAAATAAATCCATTCAACTCTGTCTTTAATTCTAGAGCTACTTTTATCATACCATCTTTACACAATACTACAGGTTGTCTTGTAAGCCGACTGACATCAAATTTACAATGGCGGCGGAATAGGGTTGTCCAAAAGAAGTTTTTTTTATTGTAATGACTAAATACTAAAAAAGACAGGCTATTTAAGATCTCTAAATAGGTTACTTATTTTTTTCATTTTGAAGCAATGTAGCCTTCATAGCCTAGCCATTCAGAGCTCTTTGTTATTGTATTATGTTATTTAGATGTTTAGTATTAATAAAAACGCAGTGCAGTTTATACTACTATATATTACATAGGTACGGCCCCGAACTTCAACTTTTTAGGCGGGGCAAAAACCTTATATTTATTCTTGCCTTTATCATCATTATTATTTATAATTTCAGCTATAAGGTGTTCACTATGATATTATAAACCTTTCGGAAATAATGCATATCACTAACTCTTCTTTTCGTATTATTTAATTTCTAATTATTATTTATTTAATAAAGGATTTGGCGCCCCCTGCACTTGCCGCCCGGGGCATGGACCCCGGCATGCCCCACTCCAGATCCCGGTACAGTAAAGCCCTGATTTATGACCAATAAGTATAGTTTTTCAAGCTAGTGTTAATAAGCTACGAAGCAAGGATTTGTCTACACACGAAGACAGAATTACTGTCTTCGTGTGTAGACAAATCCTTCATTTCTAAGCAAGTGAACTAGTTAACGAGCCAAAGTCAGCTAGCCAAGACACTTAAAAAATAAATAGCTTATTAGCCTAGCTCTAGAAATCTAGCCTTATGGGCGGACATTAAGCCGATTTATCATTTAGTCAAGATTTTTTTTTTCTTCTGGCAGCCCTTACCGCCTGCCCGCCTTACTTACTAAGTAAAGGTCGTACCCAAAGATATTTGATGATACTTAACTTTAATTTAATCGATTCCTCGTAATGTGAAAGTGAAGTGATCATAACTATCTCTGAGTATGGCATTTAGTAAAATAGAATACTATAGTATTTTTTCCTTAGAAGTATGACTAGACATTCACAATCTTTAGGCCTTGTTCACTATATTTATACATACTTATTAGTGGCTCTTAAAGTAATTGTACACTATGTTTTTTTGGTTTTTCTAGCAGTAGTTCTCTATAAATATTATTCAATTGAAAAGTGCCTATACATCGGAGAAAATATACCTACGTATACGTTTTAAAGGTCCATTCAAGATTCGATAGCTAAGCTAGCCAAATATATATGAGAATAGCTACCCCGTGTCCACATCGTCGGGCGTCTACTAAATTATTTCGAAATAAAAATTTCGAATGGTGAAATAATGTTTGAAATCGGTTCGGTAATGTGGGAGATTACCCGCTACAAACAAACTTACACACAAAATAAATAAACTTTTTTTTGGCAATTACACATTACACTGCAAAATAAAGTTTTAAATTTATAAAAACAAAAGCTTCTTAATATAAAGTTCTAAATATAAAATTCAATTTTGTTCAATGTGCTTTCAACATGCATAAACACTTTTCATTTAAAATAATCAATACTTAGGCTATTAAACTTATATAAAGAACATTTAATTAATAGATCATTAAAAATAATTTCCAGGCATAATTTGACAAGTGAAAATACGTAATTTTTCAAGATTAAAAATACATAAGAAATCCATGCCTTAAAACGGGTTTACATTTTGAACCAGTGATGGAATCATCGCTGGATTAAAGATGAAATTATAAAGTCGGGTGCTAGAATGTGCTGGAATGAAATTAAGCGCATACCAGTGAGCCATAGAGCTCGTATACACTATTCCAGTAGCAGCTCTTGTTTGGCTCACTGGATTGGAATAACTTACTTGTAATTAAGTTACATATTATAAATCCTTACTTTTTAGTAAGTTACATGCTAAAACTAATTGTTGCTATGGTTCGTGTCGCTTTGTCGTTATACTTGTTACTATATATACACCCTTACATTTCTTTAACATATATATGTTACAAACATCGAGCATAAAACCAATAGAGTAGTAAAATGAGCTTTTTTGGGACACTGATAAATTAACCGCCAACCAACTAACGCTCGCACTAAAACAGTACGCACCAATAAGAGACCTGCGTGTACGTA